>JARQSV010000387.1:2046356-2056820 GCA_030142285.1 Calameuta idolon
AAACGTTATAGGAAATTTTGAAAATACAATGAAAATGATGGGCCAGTGCTAGATCATATAATAGGCAAACATGTAGTTTCTTATTGTACTTGGCCTCAATAATATGATTTCCATACTTTTTGTTAAAGGAGTTCACAGCACTCCTGTACTTGGCGTAGTTTTTTACACGAAAGTGTTTTTTGGCAGATCATGATGTCTTCAGAAGGTTTATAGTTCTCGTTCTAAGGGTTGCTTTGGGAACCAGCGGTGAGTAGCGGAGAACCTCTGTCCGCCAAACTACACGTTCGTGTTCGGGTTTAGCTCGGCTACGACGGGATTCGCATTGTCGACGGGGACAATGATCACAAAATCCTGCTTCCAGACTCGCCGCTACGATTTAGCGCCATGGTTTTGGTATCTCCTAAAACCGTAGCGTTGTGCATCTCGCTACTCATCTCTGTTTCTAAGTCCTAAAAAAATGCTCCTTAAATATTCCTTATATTTTCCTAATTGCTCCGTTGCTGTTGTTTTTCAAAATTTATTCAAAATATAAAACTGAGGTTAAATCAGAATTTCGCAGAATATACAGAGTAGATAAAAACTAAATTGAAATTGTAAAATATCAAAAAAAAGTAAGCTCAATTTGAAATATTAATAAATTAACTGTTTGGAATATTAAAATAATTAATTAAATCAATAAAGTAAAATATTAACACATAGAAATCAGAATTTCCGGCCAAGCATATTTAGAAGTACTGGAAGTTGCTTAAAATATTGTGCGTGCAAACTCATAGCGCGATTCACCACTTGAATGCCCTTTTTATGAAATGCATTTCCCGAGAAAGAAAATTAAATATTAAATTATAAGACTGTATTATTGTACATCAAGAGCATTTGTTCGTCCAAGGTGTGTATACGCTCATACCTAACGTTATGAAAATGTCAGAATGTTTATCATGAAAGAAGTTCATCATGTCCATACGATAATTATGGACAGGGCGTGGTAAAAGAATAGCACAGAGTGCAATCGGCAATCAGTGAGACGCGCAGGCGGCACCAAGGCCTCTTGGCCTGAGATCCCGTGAACCCGGGGAACAAACTCGTCGTATAAAACGCCCCTCTCGACGATGCTGGAGCGCAATATCAAACTTCGCGTTGCCTCGCATCCTCTGCATCATGAGTGTCATACTAGTAAGTTGATTGCAGCATCAGTTTACAAGTTCCTCTAATTGCTTCTGACATTAAAATCGGTGTTCTGATAAAGATATCTCCAATGGGTTCCCGGCAATATATTAACTTTTTAATATTTGATAGGTGATACTTGCCAGTTCTCTGGTATTGGCCAATTGCCAGTACTCGCAGTATCAAGAATCCGCACAAAACGCAGCAATTTTGACTGATGCACGCTATCTATCTGGTGATGGAACATTTGGTGCTGCTTACTCCCAAGAAGACGGCGTAGTTTTCAAGGAAGAGAGCGACGCCAATGGGGATCGTCGAGGATCATACTCATATGTGGATCCCACTGGGAAAAGACATACCGTCACGTATACAGCTGGAAAGAACGGATTTCAGGTTAGTAACAGAATTATGAGATATAGAAAATTGTAGCGTATTTTTTTGAAGAATGTTGTTTTGAGTATAATGGAAGGGTGACTTTATTTTGTATTTCCTTTTTTCAGGCTACCGGTGATCACATTCCAAAGGCTCCACCCCAGGCTGCTCCTCAGCCAGAATATGTACCCCTGCCCCAGTATAATTCACCGGATTACCAGCAATCGAAACAACAGTATCAACCACCAGCGCAATCTTATTATCAACCGGAACCTGCTCGAAGACCTCAAACTCAGTACCAGTCACAACCTCAACCTGATTATGAGCCTCAACCTCAGTATCAACCAGCTTCTAGATCTCAACCACAGTACAATTCTCTTACAACACCAGCCCCTCATAGATTTTATCCTCCAGGAAAGTTGAACTTCAACAGAACTCCAGACGGTTTCTCGTACACGTTCAGTAAGAGTTGAATCTAAAAATTCATAAATTCGCTCGCTCTTCAAATTTCTATTGACGATCGTTCGTGTGTACAATTTTATGAATCCGTGAAAAAATTTTTAAATTTGTATTACAAACTAGAGTATACAAGGCAGACATAGATGACCTCATTTTACACGTGTGAATAAATTGTAAAATGGTTCCTTCTTTATTAGCATTCCAAAAAAAAACTTTTTTCAATGATTCCTGTATCAAAGCATCCATTAATAATCTCATCCGTAATCTTATTACGGAAGTATAGATCTGACCATGAAACACCACTGGTTGTCCTCGACATGCCGATCAAATCAGTTACTTTCCAATGCAGTGCGGTTTCTAGATAATACGAATCTGAAATTATTAAAAAGCTAAACATACCGTTAATCCTCTTAAACGATTATAAGAAAACTTGACGTGTCGTTAAACATGGATAAAATATTATAAATTCCATAGAAAAATTCTTCTTGTAGATATAGTAAAAAAAAGCATTTCTTCGTACAATACAATTACTAGTCAGTGGTAAATCACTTTCCTCCAGTAACCTTTAACTTTTTCCATTTCATAACGCATCAGTCAGTGAATAGCATTGTTCGCGCGTAAACATACGAATCACCGGCTGAATCGCGCGCAACGCAAGTTTCGCATATAAAAAAGCAAAGAAAGTAACAACGCAAGGTAGCATTTTCTCAGCAAGATTCGATCCTGCCAACATAAGCAGCCAACATCTCGATCCAGAAGGGAAAGAAGAAAAAAAAGGAAGTGTCGAGCCAGCCAAGCACGCAGTCACCCATGACCGGGTTCATAATACGGGCGCGGCGTCTGGCAAGGCAAACCGCCTTAACAAAGCAGGAACTCAACTCAGTAGCCTTAACGCACAAAGAAATGCTAAACCGTAACATTTCTCGCACCAACACCGTATAAGTAAGCACCAGCATTACCCACGCACTGTAAGCTTAACACTATGTGTTACAGAGATAGTAGCGACTTAGGGAATACGTTGACAAACTTTATAATTGCATACATCAATAAAATCTAATAATTTTAGATATTTTTATTTATAAAGGTATGGTGAGTATACATATTACGGTATGATTATGGCAGTAATATACTGACTCTGATTAGCTGCGTGTGACATCAACAGTATAAAAGTAGTCTAGAACAGCTGCTAGAGGCAGTGGCATCGAACATTCACACTCCTCACAACAGAAAACAAACGAGTAAATACTAACTTAACTTATTTATGCTTTACTTTATTTTTTTATGCCAGTGTGCCTCCCGACACGTTGACGCAAAAAGTTATCATGAACGCAGGTTAACAAGTCCCAGAGAGAAGGCACTATGCATCCAATGTGTTCCACGATGCCGAAAGCCCTTTCGATGCTCAACATCGCGACAGACGATCTCGATCGCATTCTGTGATCGTCTTAGTAACTTGGTGATTTGGTGAGTAACGAAAAATTAGAAGAAAAATAGGAAAATTAAAGATCGAAGAAACACACTGTCGTGAAAATGATCGTGACCAATGCCAAGATATCCTTCATTGTCTCTACGCTTCTCTTGGTAGCGATCAACACCGAAGTATTCGTTTCTATGCTGAGTTAATTACTTGGCAACCTAGCTAATTTGCGAATAGCGCGTGGCCCATTTTAACCAGCGATTAAAATGATTTTTAAAAAATTCATATTCAAGTGCGAATAACTAGTCGTCCTACGCGTGCGATTTCAAGAAAATGTCACTTTGATTTGAATTTGATTGCACTTTCACATATAATCGTAATACTCAATAGAATAATCGTAGGTGCTCGCTTTTTTGAAACTACATTGAGTACACTGTTGATTGACGCTATATAACAATTGTGCGCGTATTTCTACACAATTTATAATATGGATTTGTTTAATAAAAAATCTTATGCAATTTTGGGAATTGCAGTCTTTTGGTTTTTCGCATTCCGACTCTCGATAATCGAAGTGAACGAACGATGCAATATTTTTTATTTACTTTTTTTTTCTCTTTGTTTCCTTATTGATACCCCACAGCGACCTATTAGATGATAATACATTGAAATTCAAATACACGAAACCCATTGCGGGATCAATGGAATCTGGTTGATCGGCGAAAAATACAGTAATTTAAAAAAAAATTATGGTTCCATTAGCATATACGATGGATGTAAATTAAAATATTGTCGAGTACCTAAGAAATAACATAATGCGCTTCTTTTATATGCGAAATACCCGAAAAGTGTTATGAATTTCAAATACATCTTATTCTAGATAATGTAACGTTTTCAAATTCCTGCCAAAATCTCCGACACAATAAAAATAAAAATCATGATACCAAATGCATCAGAATTTTGATGCATCGTGACAAATAAATACTGCACGTTCATGTTTTTTTGTGCGAATTTCTAAAAATACAAAATTCTACTTCTAACTCGTTTTAAACCAATTTTTCACGAATAAGGAATAGAAGCTAGCATGTGAACAGACTTAGCGGATCATGGTGCACGGCGTCGCTATACCGAACGCAATATAGATAATAAATTTAAACGATATTAACGTGAATTGATAACAAAAAAAAGAAGTAACTAAACAATACATGGCAATTAGAAGAATGCGAAAGGAATTAATGAACGTATATTAACGTAATCTAAGCACCATTAGATTCCATAGTTCTCCTAAGGTTTTTCTGTTGGAATATTTCTTATATTTATGGATCTGATCGACTTTCTTTTTTCTCCTTTAAAACTTATTACACAAAACGATAATTATTACAGTCAACTACGATTAGTACTCAGTCAAATTTTTTTGGCTATAATACATAAAAACTAAAGATGATTCAAAAGTATAATAAGTTCTACGTGAGACAGGAGGCACGGCAGCTTCAAAATTCTTAGCGCAATCTACTGGTACCTAATGTCCTAATTCTACGGAGACAATTGGGAAGTAAGCGCTGTGTAAGCCTTTCTTACGCGATTTTTGGAAATTACAGTTTGTTCGCAATGCAAAATTTCCCAAAGAAAGAGAAAACTTTAACGTTCCATATTAATATACCACGTTTATCTTTATATCCCTCTCTGTCTTCAATTCTATTACTTGATTTCTCTCATTATCACTGAAATGAAACACCTCGACAGGTAAAATTACAATTAAAATAATATTTTATCTCAAAATTGCGTTCAGCCCTTAGTATTAACGCGATCTCATGTCACGGTGAAATAAAATTTCTGAGAATTTCTAATAACTTGACATGTCTAGTCTTCTACCTCGCAAAGTGGACCAAAGTGATCTAAAGTCCTGAATCGGACTATCGAGTACTAACAGGACGGAGATAATTTAATCGTGCGCGTGTGTGTGTGTGTATATATATATATATACATAATCATCGAATGGGGATATATTCCCTTACCCGCATTGAGAACAAACCAGTTTTGTTAAAAGAGTAGACACTGCAAAAGGAAGGCCAATTAAATCTGTAAAGCTGATTATGTAAAATCGTACACTAACGGATAATTACAGTAGTTTAGATACTGACATGACAGTGCAAATATAATGGTACTTTTACAATAGCATCAGGTCAGTACCTAAGGATCTTGTAAGATATCATAGAAGGGAAGCTTATTGGATGTAAAGAATACGCTTTGGCACGTTTGTCAACAATCATGAAAAAGATAAGTTATCAATGATATGTCATGTATGGCTAATACTAACTATTTCACTCAGATTCTGATATAAAATGTTTTTCATATTACCTGCATTAAAACAACTAATTTCAATGCCTGTTTGGCCAGTCGATACGAGCCAATTTCAGACCGATGCGATCTAGCGGGCAGAAAACGTTTACTTTCTGCCCGCTAAATTAATTGCTGACCCTATTTCATCCCTGTCAGAATCGCATTTGTTTATTGTAAGCCTCTCGTTTCGACTGGCTCCGAACATAAAGACTCCGAGTTTCAATGCAAGTAACATGAAAAATATCGTGTGTGGCACGGGATAAAACACGAGTTCAGACTTCGGTTGATGTGAGCCCTCGCCTACGACTCTCGCAGCCAACTTCACCCTAGTGTGAAATCGTCGTGTTTCATCCCTTGTCGCACGATATACTATTGAAACCGGCATAATGACAGCTTTCACAAACAACACAAATCACATTATTAAATAAACACATTCACAAAGTTCGTAGGATCACCTACTCGTCCAGTACGTAAAATTTAATTACATGCCACCGCGTATCCTTTGTTAATAAGATTATAACATTACGTTCACCAATATGCATTCCATGCTATGCTGAGGTCCTGGTCAATGTGGAGTCAAGAAGTTGTACTATGGTAAGACACGGATCGACGGTGTGTAATGATAAGTAGGAGGGTGGTTCTAGCTGCAAAGTCCCGAGGGATCAACGAGTCCACGTGCAATAAGTTCTGCGGTAGCAGGATCACCACCCTGCTTGCCGCTCGTATGTTGAGTAGGAGTTTGCTGAGCGTGAGGTTCAAAGTGGGAGCGTACGTGGAACATGAACTCAGCCTTGTCAGTGAAATCAGTACGGCACATTAGGCAAAAGTGCCTCTCAGAGGCATAGGGTTGTGGCGGTGCTGCAGATCCAGGAAAGTATGCGGCTGCGTGTTGAGGTGGTGCCGAAACTTCCAAGTGAGATCTGTTATACACGAGAAGTAAGAGCAGGATCATTAAGTATGACAAAGATCAAAATCTTTAACAACACAGTTAGTTAACATGTATTTACCTTGCATGCTGCATCCATTCCTCCCTAGTGGCCATGGTGCGCCCACATAATTCGCAAGCCCAGCTGACAGGCTCTTCCTTAGGTTTCTGAATGGCGTCTTGACGCGCTTGCTGTTGTTGTTGCTGCTGCTGCTGTTGCTGTTGCTGCTGCTGTGCCTGCTGCTGTTGCTGTTGCTGCTGATCCGTGCTGGGAGCCGTGGGCGTCGAGAGAGGTGTAGCACCAGGTCTGTGCCTGAGCTTGTTCATATGAATGACCAATTTATCGCGTCGCGCGAACGCTTTGCCTGCAATATGGCAATGAGCATTGGTCTCAAAAGTCCACGTCCCATGGGACATATCTGTCCTCCATCTCGTAGGTTTGTAATACAAAGCAATAAATATCAAGTGAATGCCGATGGATGTACTCACCGCACACTTCGCAAGAATACGGCTTCTCCCCGGTGTGTATCCGCATGTGAATCACCAGTTTATCTTTACGAGCGAGACCCTTTCCGCAAACTGTGCAGGCGAAGGCCTTCGTCGTCGGCTCTCCCGTATTAGTCGCCTTCGACGCAGAACCCGGTCGTATCCCGACGGTATTGGTGGTGCGTGGAGGCTGATTAACCGTAGGACCTCTCGCACCGGCGAACTGCTGATCCGTAGTACTTGGAAATGCCGGCATCACACCGCCGGGGCGCATGGCTGCAGAGTAATCAGGCGACCTGGACCACGCATCAGAAGAAAAAAAATTTATTCATCAATTTCACATGACATCAAATATAATTTATAATTTTCAAAAAATCATTGCTTACCAAGTACCAATGGAGCGAAGAACCCGAACACCATCGTCGTATCCTAGTCCATCATCGGGCAGAGTAAATGTCGGATTTGGCGGTTGTGGTGCTGCAGGAGGTCCAGGTCCGGCTAGTCGCGCCTGAGCAGCTTGCTGTGCCATATGTTGCTGAACGGCAGCGTGAGCTACAGCATGTGCCTCAACGTAAGCCGAGCGCTGTTGTTGCTGCTGTTGTCCACCGCCTGACATCTTGTCCTTATCAGCAGCCTAGACATTCCGTTAAGCTCTATATAGATACACCCTGAAGCTCATTCCCAACGCGGGAGTCATCGTATGGACGACGAACAAGTGAGGGAACAGAGTCACGTATCGCTGTACTAATTATAAGCGCAAAACCGCAAAACTAATTACAGTACCACGAATGACTAAGAATTTCCCGAGAGATTCTCCAAGACGAGTTTCAGGAATTCAAGTTCTCATAAGGACAAAGCAAGAATTATTCTAATATCCATTGAAGAGTGTACTGGTTTGTACTGAATATAGGCACGTACTGTTTGGTACATCTTTCCACGAAGAAACGAAAATAAAAATAAACCAATGTCTTGTAGCCGTGAAATAAAAAAGATCCAACGTATCGCCAGCACAACATATGTATACGTAATGTCACCAGCTATAAAAAAGAACGATCCGATCTAGATTCTAAATATCTAAGTAACACGTCCTTTATTCGCTACCAAGATTGCCCATGGGATCTTCGCTACTATACGGTTTGGCAATAAATTTTTATGCGCGGGAACGATAAAGCGAAATCGCGCCACGCCGAGACTACGCCGCTCTTGGAGATAAGCGTAGCCGTAATACCCGAGCGACGAGAGAAGGGCAGAAAAGAAGATATTGAAATGATAAAAAAATATATATATATATAAATACTAAGAGAAGAGGATAGCCAAGAAAGAGAGAGAATTTTTCCCGTAAGAGAAAACGACGTGTCAGTAGGATTCACCGTGATAATTCGAAACCGGTCTCCTGACAACTGGAGAAATGCTTAGCGGCCTAGAGACGTGGGCGGCTTTTTTTGTTTCTTTTTCAAAATACTGCCTGTCGTAGTGGGTTTACATTTTTTTTTAATACATTATTTCCATCCCTCTCCCTCGAAACCCTCGACTAACTTATCACCACCCAGTCGTTACTCCTGTCCCTTTTTGCTCCCTTTGTTAAATCGCACCGACGATCGAGCCCGGCGCGTCATTAACTTAAGCCGAACGCGCAATGAAACAAAGTCGCGCTTAAATGTTCACATAGTGGTTCACCATGCGCCGAAGTGCCTGTTAACGAGGACTGGTAAATTCCTGGTATAATTAAATATCCATAGCGATCGCCAGGACGCCGATTACCGACACGATTTATCGCTGCCGTAACCCGTGTTAAATCAAAGATTGGATTCCTGGGTTAAACGCTGGGTAATCGCAATGAATATTCGTCACCCTATAAAGCTCATTGTTCAGCGTGTGATAAGCAGAATTGTTATCGTTCACTGTCCTCCGAGGAACCGATAACGGTACTCACAGTGAAACGAGTCTTTTCGGCGTGCAATCTGGTTAATGCGTAATGCACTTAACGAACGAATGTAATGAACTGCAGCGTGGCGGCGACAATGGCGTCGCAGTTCGAATACGTAGATTTTGTTTTTGCTTAGGACGCAGAGCATGACGGCTAATATTAAGTAGAATCGAGAACCCGAGCGTGGATAAAATAATTGTGCATTACACGCATTATCTTAGTATACGAGACTCGTTAAGCAGGGTTGTGATTGAACTTTTACTGCTTGCCGAGATAGGGAAGAATATTGTTAAGAAAAATCTGAAAATGAAAATACCGCATGATAAATACATTTGTCTTGGCAGTGCGAAGATAAATTTATCGAAAGTACTCGACGGTTTCAGGGAGGATAAATCATAAAACAGTCTCATTTTTCTTACAGCATATCTCACAGCGAGAGGAATATATTTACGGAACACATGGAACGTAACGCGTTGCCTTTGGTAAAAACGTTTAATATCAACTAAGTGATGTTTAACCAGTAAAAAAAATTGTAAGTTGCGAACGACGTAATAAACTGCTTCGAACTTTTTTTTTACATTGCTAATAACTACAGCGTTTCCTGTTAGTACACTGGAATTAAAACAAAGTCCCCAGGGTGACTTATTCAGCCTTTCTTATCCAGCTCTTCTTGCGCAATGGGTTCACTATGATTCGGTTGAAATGAATTTAAGAAAATGTCGATTATTAAAAACGAGTATGTAATTACGATAGTGATAAATTTCAGGAAGAAAAAAAATTCAATCACAATAACGCCACACAATTAAATTCGAAGTAAGATATCACGCACCATAGTCCAATACTTACAATCAACAACCGAATAGTACACCAGTATATAGTCTATCCGTAGACGTAAATTGCATCGCGTATAGGCCTATCGATTTTAAACAGTCGCCACTCTCATTCCTTCTTTTCTCTTGGATTTCTGTCTCGGCGCCACTTTATACGTCCCAACGGACGGCATCCTCGACGGGAATAGCGTCCCGCGGCGAACGCGTGGACTCTCCCAGCGTGTATTGGATCAAGCGAAAACAGATTTACTACTGCTCAGAGATGAGAATCAATTGCAAAATAATAGTCCAACACTTTTGAAACACGTAGAAAACTCGAAAGGAGACTGTTTCTTCTAGCGAGCGTTTTGGCGAGTGTCCGAAGTGTACACGACGGGGAGAATCCCAGACGGCGGCTGACACAGCACGAAAATTCCCAAGTGAGCGGGCGCACCGCGCGGTTCCTCTTTATCTCTCTTTCTCTCTCTCCCTCCCTCCCTCTCTCTCTCTCTCTCTCTCTCTCTCTCTCTCTCTCTCTCTCTCTCTCTCTCTCTCTCTCTCTCTCTCTCTC
>JARQSV010000387.1:2066203-2095534 GCA_030142285.1 Calameuta idolon
CAGCAAAAATCCAAGGCTTTCTGCACTGAAATCGATGCGTCGATCATGTACTTTCGACCATGGTATGAAGAAAAATAATTTTACGATAACCTTTCCTGCTTACAGTAATTTTTTGTTTCCTTTTAGATTAACGAATTTGCGGTGGGGCCGTTCACGGTTAACAGAGGCGTAAAAGATTGGCGACGTCGTGGACGTTTAACATCTTTCAAAAACTCCGAATATTTGGCATACTGGGCACTTCCAGATTGCAGTAAAATTGTTGGCACCGATGGCTTCACAGCACCGCCAATGCCTACGGCTGAACCAGAGATAAGTACCTACATAGTGGATTTGTGTCGGTAAGGAAGTTTATGAAATATTCATTATATATTATTTTGAATCTTGACTTACGTATTATCATCTCCCGTTATTCAGATCAGTAAACATAAAGTATAATGGTACTGTAGACATACTTGGTCTAAGGGGTTATTCTTACACAAAGGTGAACAGCTCTTGGGAAGGTAATGAAACAGATTGTTATTGTCCAAAAATTAAACAAGAAACAACATGTCCGCCATACGGTTTAATGGACGTAACAAAATGTCAGGTACATATATATATACATGCAATCGTTTGCTTTATTTTATATATTGATTATCCTACATATTATCTTACAGGAAGGACCAATAATCATATCCGAACCACACTTTCTGCATGGTGCAGAAGAGCTTTTATTGTATGCCAAAGGTTTAAATCCTGATGAAGAACGTCATGGAACTTACGTCGTAATGGAACCATTAAGCGGTGTCCCTATAAAGGGCTCCAAAAAGATGCAGCTGAATATATACTTGCAAAAGTTGCCTGTGAAGATATTGTACAATGTAAGCGAAGGATATTTCCCTTTTGCTTGGGTGGCAGAGGTCAGTCGTGTAATTCACTTGAAGTAACAATAATATAACAGTAGATACTTTCGTACTAGAATCATGAAATATCTTTTATTTCTGACTTTGAAAATTCCATTCACAGGGCAAAATGGAGGACGCCAAACTTATGGTCGATGTGATCCAAGCGCATCGTCTCTTGAGACTTTTTGATTTTATTTGCTGGTTACCCAGCATGTGCGCAGTCTTTATTATCTTCGCCGCGTGCTGCTTGCGTAACGCAAGGAAGTCCACGAACAACGTGGTGCCAATTTTTCGATACTCTCTGACAGTTTCGCCAATTGCGCATGTGCATAATTAAGTACATCGCATAGGACGTGTCAGCAATGGAAATAACGATTCTATATATAATAACGAAATAATTCTAATTAGGGTATTGAGCCGGTTTAACAAACTGCACAAATATATTATTATTTACACCCGCAAGTCCTTTATAATTGATAGTTACTACTTATAAAGTGCTATGATTTCTTGCAAGGATATCCAAGCACCGAATATCAACGCGAATAAGGAGAAGATTATCATAGTCATATTCTTCCATAATCTCCATTTCAATGTACCCAAATGATGCTCCCAACAGGAGATGGTCTCAATTATAGCCGGTACTGCTATTCCAAGCATAGAGAAACATAGAGAACCGACCAGAGATATAAATGGATCCAACTCCGGCACCAGCAGCGCGATGATCACTGTTAAACGGCAGTTTGGTTAATATTTGCTAAAATTGCTTGGACAGTAAATAAAAAGAGTTTCTTACATGTGCAAAGTACTAGGAGAAACCTAATGCAAGTTTGAACTAAACTCTTGTATTTTGCACTGAAATATCCTTGAATGCCATTCTTAATGATTTCCGTTGGGACGTAAAATTGCAGACCATAGGTATAAAGAATAGCCAGTCCCATAAGCATTTTAACAATTTGGGCCGGACTAAAAATATAATTGAATGGTTAATAAAAAAAAATATACTGCACGATAATTCATCAACTATACTTACATCTGCCGAGTATCCAGATTGAGTGTAATGGTTGCTTCAATTGCATCACCGTACCTCAAGTAACCAAATACTCCTGTTAGAGTGTACAAGCTAATGATGATAGTCATTGTTACATTAAGTACACCTGGACAGCCCAAAAAGTGGGATGGATTTCGCATATTGTTCTCAACAGGCAATACCTAAGATTGAATATAAAAGGAATATACAATTTTGTTGCAAATCTAAAAGTACTTAAGGTAACAATACAAAATTGCATTTTGTCATACCTACCACTCCAATTCCTTCAATTGCAAATACCACGATAGCAAGGAACTTTGGGAAATTTTCAAGAGAATTAACCAGTTTAACGTTACTGACGGGTTGAAGATCCTCGAAAATGTAATAATACGTAATCGCCAATGCTATGAGAATACTGACGTTTGCCAGCGTAGACAAAGGAACGAGTGCCCTTAGATGCCTTATTTGTCCTAATACGACAATAGTAGGAAAAATAGTCAGGATATATAACCTTATAGGTATATCCACACCAGTATAATATTCCATGAGCTAAAAAAATTCAAAATCATCCAACGTCAGAATAGCAATGATGCAGTAGAAAACTATATAGCAAATTGATATTTACCTGTTTAACCGTAGTCGATATGAACACGATATATACGCAAACCGAGCCAATGTACGTGACGCAAAGAGATACGTTCACGAAACTTCTGCTGAAGGAGGAAAGAAATCTTACGCCTTTAGGGCCAGTTTTAAATACCGCCTCGGCCGTTTCCGCGTACGTCAATTTTGGCGAGCGCGTCCTCTTGCACGCTACTTGCGATGATTTTATGAGAATGTGAACCGCATGGGCGCATATAATTCCTACTACTACTGTACTTAATCCACCGACAATGAGGCCCGCATTTTTTATAGCATTTGGCATCGCTATAATTCCAGTACCTAGGGAGGATTTCAATACATGTGCCGCAGAACCAAAATCTCTGAATAAATGGACAAGAGAATTAATAATTAAAATTGTTTTTAATTATATTATTTTATCGCTACTCACGTGGTGGCATTTTTTAGATTCCTATGTTCCACTGGACTGTAATTGTCATAATCATCATTGGTTTTCACTTCATTGATTATTGCATCTCTGTTAATCGGAAAGGAAATATCAATCTTTCTATCAATATCAATCACAGGTACCTTATCGTTATCACGAACACTATTATTATTATTTAACTTATCAGTCGATAAATGCCAATATTAATAATCCCTTGAGGTAAATCTGGACGACGATATATGTCAGTAAGGCTATAAATTTTAAAATATATGATCATTATTTATATGGAGAACATACCTGCTACCGTAATCTATTGGTGGTGCACTCGGTATGTCGATCTTCGATTTGTTATCAGTCATGATAACTCTGCGAACAATTATATTATTTCATCTTATCTGACACAGAAATGGATTCATTTGATATTTTGTTTTATTCCAGGAAATGCAAACTAACACGTATCATATAAGTCAGCAAAGCCGAAATAAAAGTCTCTCAACATTGATAATAATTTCGAAAAAAGAAAAAGTAAATTAATGAAAATTTTGAACATGCTTACAAATATACTTAGACCTCTTTGATCCCTAGTACAAAATTTTGCACCGGTTTGAATCTATTTATTCTACGCGGAAACATTGAGATTGATATTAATATTATGAAATAAGGAAACTCAAGTTTGTTGACACCAATTCGAGCCTTAAATTGTCAATGGCATCCAAAAAATACGACTTTAAATCTATCATTGGACTCAAAGTTCTGCCTAGGATCTCCTAGACTGAAGCTGGTGTTACACTTCAGTCGAAAAATCCAAAAAACAAAGAAACAGAAATTTATATAGGCTAAGCCCGGTACTGCATTTTCGGTTTATAATCTTTTGTTAAATCAGTCGTTTATCCTAAGAATTATAATTATCGAGATCCTGATTAATCGAGATAATGATATCGGGATCCTGACTAATTCTTGTTTTTGAATGGAGCTGTCGTAAATCACGAAGTAATTATCGAGCTACATTATTGTATTGCTTCGTGGAATTGATTCTGTTCTTATTTGTTCAAAGATCAAGGCTTCCTGACGTTTTCTGAGATGACAAGCAATTGGTGACAGAAAGCAAAAACGTACTCTGAGAAAAACATATATACATATAAAGCTGTGAATGAATATTTCGATAAAAATATTTTACACTTCCATCTGAGAACCTTGTAGATTAGGACCAGAAAAAAGAATCGTAGAGAAATGAGAGAAACTGAAACGACACACCATATATATATATATTTTTCTTTTTCTTTTTGAGCACGAATATCCGAAATATGTTGCATTAGCTGACAATGGAAAAGTTAATTGTAGGTAACTTTAACAATATATAATTAAGTTTTTAATCCATATTCTCAAATCATCGTCGAATATTGTTATTATATATTCAATCAATACGGTTCAAATAAATTCTCAGCATTGTGTCAATAATTTGCACGCAACTGTCCAAAACTATCAGCCGTTTATAAATAGAAGTTGAACTATACACGTGTGCCATCGAACTATGTGCAATAACGATTGTAAGCATCTGAACAATATATATTTTATATTACACTTAAACCGCAAAAATTTATTAATCATAATTAAAATTCATTTTTAGAAAAAGTTAAGTTAGTTAATAATAAATTTCTTAACAATCCTTGCCATCTGTAATGTATTCTGTTATTGTAAATAAGATAATATAAGTTTAACACTTTCCGTGCTACGTGGAGCGTATTCGCCCACGCATTTGTTCCTATCAGCAATAATAATTTCCCCTCTCGCACATAGCAAAATTCATTTGGATACCTATTCATATCTTTCGAAAGATAGACGTATATTCAAAATTAAAAAATTATCAGTAAATTGTCCAGCAATCTTAATTACCTGATGGTATCTTAATCGCTACAATTCACTATCAATAATTAACTCTGCTTGAATATACATAGATCAATCCACTGATTTTACTTCACAGAATAATTTCATTTTCTCAAATACTGTTAATCCCTTTTAGAATTACTGATGGGAACCTTTCAGTGGTAAGACTTGGCCTTATATACCCAATAACTGTACATTTTTTTTATAGTAAAAAAAATAGCACCACTACTGAAGGGTTAAAAGACACCAAAGTTTCAACAATACCGTAAAAGTACTTAACCGCCTTCAACTGTCATTAAAAATTTGGTTTAAAAATATTTTTGAAATAATCTCGAACGTAAAGTTTTTATTTATCACAAATTAAGAATACACAATAATCGCGCCCGACTTACCTATCACAGAGTAGAGAACTGCTCAATGACTATAACGACTCTTAGTAACTATACTGGATGATTTCATTCTTATCGTTATGCAATATATATACCAATGGAGCAGACGCAGGCTTGCTCCTCAAAGTTGAATAGGTGGGGATTTCTCATTTCTAAACCCTATCATTCGTTGGTTCAATTAACTGATATGACAATCATTTGCTTGTACCACTTGGTGTATCGCTCTTGTGAAGTTTGTACATTGTGAGATAGCTGTCAATCATGATTAGTCTCAACGGTGCACCTAATCCCTTCGTAATCTCAACTTTTGTTATATGTAATTCTCAAAGGAGTCCTTGAATTCCTTCGTTTCTATTGTTGCAAAATCAATCGAGGATTAATCGCCGATAATGACAGCTCAACAGATCGATGTACAATCGTTGATACTGATTGTTTTACTTATCCACAAATATCTGCATTATCTTTATTCCCTGTGCAATTCTCAATAATATCCTTCATGCTCTCGATGCAGCCGAAAATCTATAATGAAATGAATGAATTTTTATATGGAATGACATGATTACTTTCCTGTTAACAGTAATTACCAATAAGAGTGCCCAGATTATCGCAATGATTATATTCTTGGCAATCAAAAAATTTAAACTACGATTGTCACTGTACTCCCACTTTGTTGCCAGTTCTATCGTTATGGGAATCAGTAACATTACTGTAGTCATTGTAAATGCTGTGAAGAGACCAAGAAGTGGTACCATTTGTGGAATGGCTATAGCGATCAAGGCTACAAAGAGACAAAGGCAATGTGTAGATCGTACCTTTAACGTGTTTTTATTTTCAAAGATTTATTTTATTGGTAAGCTCACTACTAATGAAGACTCCTCCGAGGCGAAATAAAATCTCGTAAAATAATTTTCTCTCGGGTTTGAATCTGGTAGCGATGATTGGCCATAAAATAGATATTGGAACATAGTACTGCAGACCGTAGGTAAGCATGACGGAAATTGATATCGCTATCTTCGCTACTTCTGCAAGTCTGATGGATGAGTGGAAAATTGAAACATTATCACAAACTAAAAAAATGTATGGTATATCAGTACTAACGTCTCATTTAACGGTAAGTTCTTGATGACTGTGTCACAAGCATTGTTGTATTTGTTATAACCAAGGAATCCGAAAGCCGCGTAGATGCACGTGTTTATTGCCATACTTGCTGCTAAGACTTTTGACATATTTTTTGGATTTTTCATCGAGTTTTCCAGAGGCAATAATATTGCCATGTTGTGCATAGCGAAGAGGAAGATTACCCAATACACAGGTACCGACAGAGCATTCGTAGCTACGTTCAGACTCTCGGGACTTCGAATGTCCACGAGTAAATAATACACAGTGATGAAGAAACCGATTCCTAGGAAAATACTGCCAGTCATCGAAATAGGTACAAGGTATTTCAAATTGGGGATAAGTGCGAGGCCGAGATAAATAGGCAAAAAAATAAGGATATAAATCCTCGAGTCCATCGCGTAATTCGAAAAGTGTTCTATAACCTTGAAAAATAGAAGTAGGTTGTAAGCAGTTTTATCGAAAGCTCTACCAGCAGAACTCTTAGAATGTAGAAAATTTTACCTGCTGAAACGAAGTTGCAACGTAGAGTGCATAGATCACGGTGGTTTGATATTGTACGAAACAAACAATGACGTTTGTTGCAACTGTAAACGCGATGGAATATTTTTGCAACTTGCTTGGACCCAATCGAAACGACGCACCTGCAGTTTCAGCAAAATTTAATTCGGGCACACCTTCTCGCTTGCAAAGTATCTGGGAACATTGCACCTGTAGGTAAAATAGTTATTGATAATTCCTGATAACGACTAGTCGTCACTGCTGTCTTTGCATATCATATCAGTTTTATTATTCAACTCACTGTTATTACCGCAGTATGAGTACACAGTGTGCCTATAAGGATACTAGATACAATAGCAACGACATAACCTGTTTTCATGAAGGCGTGCGGCAGGAAGAGTATACCGCTACCCATGGCGGCTTTCAGCAAATGTATAAAAACGGCAAAATCCCTTTAACGCATTATTGATGGCATTGTGACATAATAACGTTGGTTAACGATTATTGCAATGCTTACGAGTTTAACTGGCGCTGTGATCGATTTGAGAAGGGATCGTAATTCTCATCCTGAAAGTCGGTTGATGACTGCTTAGTGTTGACATCTATTGCTTTAATCCCTGTTTGTAATCTATTGAATTCCAGGTGGTGATACATTATCACTCTTAAATATCAAAGTGAACAAGAGGTCTTACATACCTGTCATCCATGTTTGCCAAAAAAAATCTAATTTTCAGTCGATTGCCACTTCACAAGCGGAAATTTCAGGAATCGCGATTGGCGATTATTAAACGAAGATTGTCTATGATACTAATTTTAAGTAGTCTCCGGTTCACGCGATACCAAATGATTTACACTCTGATCAGGATATGTTATACGAATGAGTTCGTTCCGTGGCGTTTCAAATCGCGACTGGAACAAACACGAGGCGACTATAGCAGACGACAATCGCTTCGCGTGGTAAAACAGGAAAACACTTACTGTTCAAAACATGGATTCTGTCGTAGACGACAGCAACGACGAAAATTTTAGACATGTGGATGATGGTATTAAAAAAATCTTATTTTCATTTTATAGGTTATATAATCTCGTAAAAATTTAATGCTTTAGGAAAAAACAAAAAGAAAATACGTCTCTTGACACGGGACATTGCTCGTTCACGAAGTCGCGATGTGTATCTTCAAGTGAATGTAAAGGAACTTCTGATGTATTGTGTTTATTTAATATTCTTAAGCATTGGTAAGATTTATTTTCAAAATTGAATTATAGCATATGGAAATATATTTTTTATTTATAATCCCACAGGTACACTGGGAAAAATAACGCCCACAAGATTTTATTTCGCCGACACTCTGTCGTCACTTTTTGTACGTAGACAATTTTCAATGGGCGAAACGACAATGAGCTTTGAAGGTATTTCTACAAAGGCAGAATTTATTAAAGTACGTAAACTGCCATAATTTGGGATTAACTAAATAGTTTTATTTCAATTTCAAACAATTTTTTTATGTATAAATGTCGCAGTTTGCCGAGACAACGATGCTCGATGGATTTTACTGGGATTTTTGGTACAGTCAAGAGGATCAAGTAAAGCCTACTGATGAATCTGACAAAAATGTATTATACGAAAATCGCATGGTGGGTCGACCACGATTGAGACAAGTTCGAGTGCGAAATAATTCCTGCAGAGTACCAGAAATATATAGACGTCGATTTCCCACGTGTTACGATTATTATAGACCATCGACAGAAGATAGAAAAACGTTTGGCGCTGGTTCCGAAGCGTAAGACGTTTATTTATCGTTAATAAACTTTTTCAAAATAGTAAACTCCCAAGGGTGACGCAAAGTCTGACAAACCCGATAGATATACATTTCTTATGGCAAGAAAAAAAAGGCGTCAACCACTGAAGAATTAAAAATTAACTTTTTCATCATCAGCTATATTTACAAATCGGCTGATGAACTCCAATCTGCATCGTACATTGGATGTATAAGCTATTACGGTGGTGGTGGTTACTCTCAAATTTTACCAACAAATCGAGAGAAGGCTGCAGAAATAATAAAAGAATTAAAAAATGGTCTGTGGATCGACCGCGGGACTCGGGCCATATTTATAGAATTTACTGTATACAATCCAAATATTAACATGTTTTGTATCACGAAGTATGATATTAAAATGCCGTATAAATAATTTTTTTTGGTTTTCAACTAATTTTTTATCGCAGATTGATCGTCGAGTTTCTACCGCAAGGAGTTGCAATTCCCAGTTGGTCGATACAGCCAGTAAAAGTGATGGCTTTCAGAGAATGGTTTGATTATCTAATATTGATATCTGATATCGTCCTCTTCTTAATGATCATGTGGTATCTCTATTACACCTTGGAAAATTTTCTATACTTCGGCTGGTCACATTTCATCAAATTTTGGATATGGATTGATCTGGTTATCATGCTAGTGAGTCAACTTCCTCATTTCATTATTGCGTTAGTAGGTTGATATATATTTCATTTATCAGCAATTATATATATGCCAAGTGTTAACTAAACGATGCCTACTGTATTTCTAATCCAGAAGCAAAATAGGCAAATTGTAATATAGATTTATTAATCTTCTCTTTGACATCTTTAGCTTCTTATCGCCTATCTAAGCATTTCTGTATACCTTTATTCGGCCGCAAGAGGGTTATTGATGAACCTCACAACGGATGGAGATTATGCAGGATTTGATAATCCTGCTACGCTCGACATTATTTACCACTATGTTCAAGCTGTTCTATTATGTTTCTCATGGTTCGGAATTATGAAATATCTCCAAATCATCAGATCTATCTCGAGACTCCAAACTACCATAGCAACATGTGCATTGGATCTCATAGGATTGACTTTGATATCTCTTATTACATTATGGGCCTTTGCTCAACTAGCTTACGCACTTTTCAGTCATAAAGTAAGTAGCCGTGACCCTAGCTATATTTTAATTAACGATTTTAAGTAAAATTTAACAAATTACTTTAATTCGAAGCTTAAAGATTTTCGCACTTGGGACATTGCTGTATTCACTCTGATCAGAGTTCTATTGGGCGATTATGGATATCGTGAAGTTAACGCTCTTGATAAAGTTCTTGGGCCGTTTTTCTTCCTAATATTTATTTTCATCATGTATTTCATTCTTTTGGTAAGTTCTCTTGCATCGCGTTGTTTACTATGTACTATTTTATATTGTAACTACGTGGATGATAATATTTATGAAACTTTCAGAGTATGTTCCTAGCGATTATTAATAACGCCTACAGCACGTCAAGGTACGATGGATACCTCGGCGGTCCAAAGACTGATTTTCTTGAAATTCTTCATAGAGTCTGGTTGGTGCTGCGCAATTGCTGTAGAATAAAATCCACGACAGGTCAGGATGATCAACGATTGAAGTCCGGATTAACTTCTAAAGAAATCAAAAATATACTTATTAGGTAAATTTACATAGCCATTCTTACTACTGATACATTTTTTAATATCGTTCATAAACTCTTAGTTACAACTTTTCGCAAGCGGAAGTAAATGGATTTATGCAAAAATTCGAAATACGTTCTGACATCATTGTAACGGAATCGATGCTGAATGATATATTAATCAAGCTTAATGAAAAATCTACAGGTGCGATAAGCAGTATAGACTGTATGATTATTTTCGATTAATCAATTTGATTTAACAGCAGAACTTTCTACTGATCTACCTGAGGTGCCAATTTTTCGAAGAGAATACAAATTGTTAGTATACACGTAGAACGATAGATCATGCAAAATTTTATGTTCTTTAAATTTTTCTGCAGATTACAAAAACGTATGGCTAATTTGGAAGAATCGATTGAACGTCTCAATCAGAAACTGCGTGATAACATGAAATGAATGAGGAATCTGGTATATTTACGTAATTTCAGTTTATTAATCTTAATACGTTATTCGCGCATTTTATTACATATAATTTATGTACATTAAAACTAATTAAATATTTTACGAGTTTCGTTTATTTACAGATGTGTGTACGTGTACATGGGTGTCCGTGTATATTATTTAATTAACAAAATAATAACCGCACAATCGATAATACGTCTCTAAAGTAGATAGAATATAATACAATGATAGTATGCAATCGCCAATAAGTGAGTGGCCATTTTTTTCCGGGCACCTCGTTTACTCGCCTTTTCGAATTTTCAGACCGTATTTTCGATATTTTACTCGTAGTTTAACATATAAAAATAATAGCCTCCAGTAGGCAGCGCTAAGGCTGCAGGGGGCACCAGAGTCCACCGGCTGCATAAAATTTTAATATCTGAGCATTTTCATCGCTGCGCGAACCATCCCTTGTTCTCTTTCTCTCTCTTTCTTTTTACAAAAACAAAAGCACGTTGGCAAACAAAAACCACTGGTTCGCCATGGTTTTCGTTTGCGCACAACATTCAGGAATATCAGGCACTAACTTAATAAGTAATGTCCTTCAGTCCTATTAGCTTAGCTACGTTAATCACATATTTAGATTTACAACTAGATCACAGGTTACTCTGTGATTGCGATTAATTTCATCATCGTCATTATCATTACGAATAATAAATTGGTTGAAGCAAGGAACTGTGTAGTATATAATAGTATCTCCTTAAAGTCACTTTAAGTTAGAGTTAAGTTGGTGAATTGGACATCGCTCATAAGTCTCAATCCCAACTGCATAATGTGAGCAGCGAGTAGTACGAATGAAGAGAATGACAAAAAGTGGACAAAAGAAGGTAAAATATTTCGTTGAAAAAGTAGAAGACAAAAATTAAAAATACACATGATCAAAAAAAAAACAAGCGACCAAAGTGCTATGAAAGTTTTTTTCTTTCCGTCAGCCATACTTAGCAGGACCAATGGCTTTTGATGTCAGCTGTTAAGCTTATCAATTCAAAATCAAAAGATCCTAATTTTTTTCACATTGATATGTGCACACTCGTGTAAGACTCATGCGAAAATCATGCACAAAATCACACAAGACATGCATACAATATTCATTCGATTCAGCCGATGATATAAAATGAAAACATTCTCAAAATCATTCACACTCACTCAAGACACAGTCAAAAATTTAAGATACGACTATACGCTGGCTCATCGATTTAATAATAAATTAATTAATTGAACGGCGATAATCACAACAGACGACAGTAACGTAAGAAAGTATATTGTAAATGCTCTTCGGAATACAAGTTGTTACCATTTTAAAAATGTAACATGGAATGAATCACTTGTCACGGCTGTAGTTCCACCTGTTACTGAGCGATCGCTGTGTTTTGGGTTGCCGGTAAAGATTTTTTGGATTTTTTTTTTTCAAATTTCCTACGTCCATAAACGCAATATATATAAAATACGGATTTGTTACCAAATAGTTATTACTCGTTTGTCATACCCGCCGTAGATCGCGCAACACATGGACACAGCCTTAAAATATTGATAATAGAACTAGCACGGGGTAAAAAAAGAGTGACACGAGACATTAAGTTAAATATTAAATTAAGATAATATTTTTCGAAAATTATATAGTAATTAGCTACCGAACGTGTTCCAAGTAATTGGAAGTTTGCGAGGCAAACTCATTCTTGACGTTAGTTTTGTTAATATGAAAATACAGAAAAAAAAGAACATCAAAATAGAAGTGAACTGACGCAGATTTGGGTGCGGTTTTTTGTGTAAATACAAGTTTTTGAAAATGGACGTGGACGGCTATAGTTCACGTTATTACGTACACAAACGCGTTCACACATACACACGCGCGCACACACACAAACGCACACAGCATGCTCGAGCGCATGCGCACTTTATCAATCTTTTTTCTCATTTCTTTCATATTTTTCCTTTGCCTTTCCATCTACCCAGAAAAGAATTATAAAAATTATTTAGGCGTCTATTCACCTTTCTCCGTTTTGTTCACTCGTCTCGATGATTAACGTTACACTCGCTGGGACAATAGTTAAAAATTCATTCGTATGCTTCTTTTTTACGACTCTTACGACATTCTCCTTTGGACAAAGTTATCACGATATTATCGAAAGACGAACCAGATGAGAATCTTGGGAAATTATATCACGTACGATTGTATCGTGGTACTCATAATTACAAACACGAGTTTATCATACTATATAATGTTCAGTTCTGTAATAATGAATTTTAGAGCCATCGATAATGTTATCTCAATCGAATGATAGAAAAGTGATTGGTCTGTACAGCCGAACAAAATGCGTATAATTTATGCTTATACACGCTTCAAGGGAAATTTCGAGAAATTCAAATAGACCAATCCACACTGACAGTATCATTCAAAAGCTAATTCCCACTGTCCCCTCGTTTATCCTTATATCCATAATTCCATAAAATCTAATAAAATAACTCGTCACAAATCTCAACCGTCTTAGACGAACCGCAAGAACGACTGGAAGGTCTAGAAAATTATAATTAAAAAAAAGAACCCTAAGCCCATCATGACCACATAATTCCATTGGACACGCATCACGTGTACGTTTGACATCCCGGGCGTATTTTCGTTATTCCATAATTACGCACAATAGAAGTAAAGAGTGACGCACGCAGTTACAGATAAAGCGGCTAAGAAAGTCAGTAAGCAGTTACTGCCCTGTTCCCAGTCATCCACATTATAATCCGCATGAGACGATCTCGGCAGTCCAAAATTTTCATGAGAACTGATCTGACCGACCGAAGGTATCACTATGACGTCGTTCGTTATCAACAAACAACCTCAGCCGTCACTAGAAATCGGATGACGACTGTCAAGTGAATCGCATTCGGCAAGCGCTTCGCCTCTCCTAGGTGGAAATTCATCGGTGAGCAGACTCTCGGCAACGATGGCGGCTGAATCGATGCTATCGAAGTAACGTGACGGCCATGCGGAGCTGGTGCGAAATCTTCTTGTCGGTGAGCCAAGAATAAATTCGACGCGGGTGGAGCCTGTGACGGATGATGTCTCCTGGTTGAGAGAGTCTGGATACAGAGAAGAGTCGCTGTGCCGGAAGCTGCCACTGGTCGAGCACCAGGAACTTGGTGGATCGGTGAGACCCTGCAAGACGTAAAAAAAAAACCATTGACTGAAGTTGCATGAGAACGTGGCCTGGCACTCTGTTGCAATAAAATCCGCCTTAGTACTTTTCCAATTAGATTTCCACATCAGGATCACAGAAAAGTGAATGTCGCGTTACAGAACAATAATTAGGCGAAACCACAAGTCAATATTACCATAAAATTATAATTAGACAAAATCCGTACGGTTTAGACGATTGCAACAGACATTTAATTATCACCTTTCTGTTAACAACATCTCTGACTCAGAGGGGAAAAATTTTACTTCAAAAATATATTACTCTGTCGTCAAATGGTCTACAAGTTAATAATACTCTATGCTCGTACTGTATTGATACTTTATCGAGATCACGTACGTTCAACCTGCTGGCTTCAAGTGAATAAAGTCAGTGGAAGGTAGACAGCTACAAGATAGTGGTTTAATGTCTTTATACAGGGAAATATACTAGAATTATCATACAAGATCAAACTATGATCGCAGTGTAGATAGCGATACTCTTTACGTTAGTCCCCTAGCTGATCACGGCTGGGCTATGTGTTCGCTGTCATTATCAATTCTAACTGGGTTGAATGGGCAGTGAAAACAGGAAGAAAAGTAAAAATTCAAAGAGAGCGAAACTCTTGGAATTACCATCGTTTATGCTTGGATAACGTATCTGACTTATGTGACGTTTTAACAAAAAGGTGACGAGCTGCAAGATGTGGCAACAAAAAAAAAGACTATTATAAATCAGGGTTTGTAGTCATGTAGCCCTGGACATATAGGATGGGCAACGAACTGCAGGCCAAGCAGGTAAGCGTGTGGTCGATTGATATTTTCTTAAGAATAAATAAGTGCCGTTGTAAATCATCGCAATAGTTGAACACGTGATTACGTACTTGAACGAACAGACAGGCAACACTATAGCAAATAAGAGTTCGAAATTGAGCAAACGAAAGAGCAAAATGAATTTTAACTGACAAACATTTTGTTTCGAGGTCGAGAGGCCGTGGAACCATTTCTATACAACACACACGGCACATATGAGAGCTCATTCGCGTGCATTGGGACGCTTTTAATTCATTATATCTATGATGTGATTGATACGCCTATGATGTATGGAAGCTTATAGAAATTTTTTGGTTGTTGTCGTCAAATCGATTTTATTTCAGAGTCTTGTGCGGGCTGGGTGAATATGCAGTGGAGGTGGATTCAAAAGGGAATGTCGGGAAATATGAAACGATGATAACCCACCCGTTTTGATGTGTGTGGCGTGCATGCTGATTCTAATGAATACTAACGCATGCTATCTAGTGATTGCTATGGCTATTGTACATAGAGACTATTGTAATTATTGGAATATACATTCTGAATCAGCGAGACAACACACGTTTATTGATATCCAATATTGACTTTTGATACTTTTCATATATGCATACGTACGGAATGATTTTCATTGTAGTAGGTCTGATGCACTTGTGTGATTAATTAAAAAAAATGTTTGCTATTAATTATAATACTGAGTTCGAATTGAGTACTTTCTTTGTTCTCTGATTGAAGCAGTAAAGTTTTAAGAATGATATAAAATACAAAATATTTTGTTGCTTGTATTGAAATTTGTTCAACTAAATTTCGCTAGCCGATTGATTACTCGACGATTACCTAGTAAATAATTCTTACCGGGTCTACCGGAAGACGATTAACTTACGCGTGCGTGCACATGCTGTATTCAGGTGAGGTACTACCGCACTACAAGTGGAAAGGTGGACATAGGCTACAGCTCACCACATCCAAGAGAAGCGTCGAAGCAAATGATAATAAAAGAAGCATAACTTACGAGAAACCGACGGACGCGAGAAGGGGCCTGTTTCATATTGGACGGCCAGGGACGGGCTCGAACGCACGCTCGCCTGCGCTCCAGATCAGACTTTTGCTAGTGGATGGTTGGTCGATTGGTGATATACGGTTTAATTTGTCTATGGTAGTTTTGTCATTTCTTACAGGTCCATCGTAACGGTTAGGTATTAGATCAGTCATTTTGGATGTATTAAGAAAAAGAAGAAACAATCACAAGGGTAAAAAAAAAGTATTAATAGTCTGGAAAAGTTCCTATCTCTTGACGGACGTATACTGAAAGTTGAAACGAAACTTGGTCGAAGTAACGGAAGACGAATTAGAAGTATACTGTAAGAAGAAAAAGAAAAAAGATACAATGGGGAGGAGTGTAAGAAATGTTTAAGAAGAATAGAAGAGGTTGTGGGTGGATGGATATGGTAAAAGGTAGACAGGGACGTCGACACCGTAAGTAGAAACGTACATGAGAATGGATTAAAAGTATGGCGTATACGTATGATTGGCGATTATTGGCAAGAATGACAGTATAGTAGTAGTGAAAAGTTGATAACAAGAGATGCTCATGTAGATGTTGAATAAGTAGTTATATGTCTTGGCTGGCCCAGGTCGTAGGAATAGAATCGGTCCTAGGATCGAAGTTAGAAGAAGCAGCTATCCCTAAGAGCTGTTAGGCCCGGCTCTACTAGGTCGGACCGTTGTACAACGGTGACTTCAGCCAGCTGCTCCAAAAGGATTGCTTTACGGGTCGTACCTTGCCGGTGTCAGTATCGACGGAGGCTCGGGCCAGACTGTGGGATCGACGAGCAGGAGCAGGTGGTCGCCGAGGAGGAGTTCCCGGGGGAGGCCCCAGGTTAGTAGACTCCAGCGAGTCTCGCGTGCGGGACAGCGAGGAGGATTTGTTTAAGGAGTCGCGGCTGGAATTGTTACGTGGCAACGACTTGTTCAGGGACTCCCGACTGCTCTCCTTGTTACTTTTTGGGAGGCTCTTGTTCAGGGACTCCCTACTGGAGTCCCGCGCCTTCGACAGGGACTTCCCTCCAAGGCTATCGCGACTAGAATCCCGGCACGATCTCGTCAGTGACTTCAATGATTCTCTACTGTCGTTCCTCCCGTGGGTAGGCGGCTTCGGGGCTGCTGGCTTCGCCCCGGGTAGAGGAATTCGACTAGGACGACGTCGGGGAGATGGTTTCACCTCCATTGCCTGGTGATGATCTCGAGCAGATTCTGTACTGCTTCCTGGCTCCAGACCACTTTGTTCGCATCTCGGCTGTTCACTTTCCACCTCGGGATCGGCTTCCGTTGGTGGTCTCTGCTGAAGTCTTTCCAGGACTCGCACTCTCGCTTTGGTACCTTCCAGTTCAATTTTTCGTTCTTCCAGCTTAATGAAAAAAAAATACAATGTGTAAACATTAAAATTCGAAAATATGATAAACTCAAAAATAATTATCTCTGATACTTACTTGGAAGCGTAGATCGTCATTTTCATCGAGTGCTTTGTCTAACCGTTCCGAAAGACTTTCTGAACTTTTCTGGACCTCGTCTAATCTCTTCTGTAGGACCTAAAACCGGAAAAATTAAAAATCAGCTGATGTTTCTCCTATAAACAGCATTACTACAGCTTTTCATATTGTTCCTTAGGCTTGGGTAAAAACGTGAATTCGTTAATAAATCCATAGTAAGATTAACCCTCTCGACACATGAGCACAGAGTGCAATGAACCAGCGACCCAGACAAGTGTATTTTAGGAAGGCAAAAAAGCGAAGGAATAAAATTTCGAAACCCTACCTGATTATGTACGGTTGTAGTGATGAGGTGTCTTTGAAGTTCCAAAGGCGAATGTTCCCGCAAAATGGCCGCGATTTTCGTAGAGTCAACATCCTTCACGTGAGTGACTCTCTTAGGAGATACCAATACGGAATCAAGTGCACCCAGTCTTGCTCTCCTCTCGTTGACACTCGCTTCAAGATCAATATCCGGATCATTAGGCTGCGCGAGAGTAGCAAGTACATTTTTCTCTATGGTCCTGGTCCTAAATCTACTCTTGTGAACTTTATTAGAGACGACAGAGGCAAAGGCAGACGATTTACTCCGTATATTCACGCTACTCTTGGGTGAAGATAAGAGCGTAGGAGCCACAGGCTGTATCCTCTGGGGTCCAGGAACATGAATCTCCGCCTTGGAGTCAAAACCAGCACGTAAACGATCCTCCAAGCCATTTCTGAGTGCCGATAGATCAGCCAACTCCGATTGCAACTCCTGCGCCCGTGCACGACTCGATATCGTTTCAGCTTCCAATTCAGCTACCTTATCCAAAAGTTGCTCCTTCTCCCGCCGCAGTACCGCGACCTGAGCATCTTCTTCATGAACGATATTCTCGACATTCTCACCTGTCGTTTTATCAGGTCGTGTGACCTTTTTCACAGCCTCCAGGACATCCGTCGAGATCTCCAGCTCCTCCGGGGCGACGCTCTCCAGTCTACCCTGAAGACACTCGACTTCCTCTCGCAGTCTTATTCCCTTCCTGTGTATGACATCCAACAAATTCCAAAGTTCATCCTCGGCCTCGTCCAGGACTGGTCGTGGACTCGGTGGCCGTGGAATCGCCGTGGAGGCGCTGTCCTTCGAAGAGGTCTCCGTGCTGAAGCCCGAATCCTGCACAGTGGCGCTGTTCTTGTTACCGCCGCTGTGCGAATTGCTGCGACTCCTCGGTAACGAGGACGACGGCTCCGCTTCCCTTGGGACACGTCTCCTAACCTTTCCTGGCTCCCATTCGCTGATCCTCCGCGAGGATGGACTCGAGAGCGGCAATGGAATGTGCGAGCTCTGGGAGGACGCCATCACGGACGCGGAAACGGACGCGGACGCGGACGCCGACGCGGCCATCTTGTGCCGGAGGTTTGGGAACGTCTCGATGACGAGATCCCGGAACTCGAGGAGAGCGCCGACCTCATTCTGTAGCTCCTGTAGGGCAACCAGGGACTTTGCCTGCTCGCTGATCAGGTATTGAAACGGCCCAGGTCGCAGGGGCATGCAGTCCATGCCACCACCTCCGCTCACTACGACGCCTTCCGTCGATCCACTGTTACACTGCTGAAATCAGAACAACAAAAATTGGGTAATCTTCATTTCAAACCACCGACCAGCACAATGTTGCATAAAAATCTAGTATACTTTTTCGCACGGCAAACACATGAGATTAATCCCCCAAAAAAGTAATTCCTGTACTACCGCCAAAAATATAACGAGCATATCAAAAACTGTCGTACGATTTAACAAAATTATTTACAATATAATTACTTCCAGTACTATTTATTGTTTCACGTTAAATCAACGAGTAAATACCCACGGCAGAAGAACCGCTGAACTTGGGTACCACGATAACTTAAAAGCGGCAATCTTATCGACTATTTCGAATTAATCCTGCACGATAACTGTCGTTCAGAAAGTCGAATATGTTTGATATCAACCAGTGAAAATTTCGCAACAATAAAAATATACTCTCGAGAGCCACACCGAATTAGTCGCATGTAACGGTCATACGGCCCTTCGGAGATTGCAAAACTTTTCAAAAGACATTTCCAAAAGAATTCAGCCAACTTACGAGAAGAAGTCTCGTTTTTTCGGATATTCATACGACAATTGCGTCTGGCGAGAAAATACGTACATAGCTATCCACAAGTCTAGCCACGTAGATACGTGTAACGACCCAAGTGACGAGGTGAAACCGAGAACTTTCTTACGTGAAAATAATATACGGTCACTTTATATGCACGTATGCTTATAGTATATCCTAGTATATCTGACGAATATACATATATGTATACACGTATGCATATTAGGTACTACATATTACACCTATATCTATATATTAACTTCTACGTCTACGCTTCGTCAGGTTCACTCGTCTGGTTATCCCCACCCAAAACCCCGTCTAGAAATTCTTCAGTACCGACAATTTATTGCATTCGAAAGTGTGATTTCAGGCAGTTCATTATGACTCAATTTTTCCTCCGCCAAATACGCAGGACGGCACACTGGAATGACACGAGTTAGATTAGACAAGAGTCGTGCGTGTCGCTTTGCTCAAAATTTCTTGATACGTCACGCGCAATTAATCGTACAAGGACGAAGAATCGTAGCGACGTCTATTTCACATAAATCAAGAATAATTCTTCCGAGTATTCCGCATATAAAATCATACGCGCTCATGAATCACGTCGCGAACCGCAATCAGTAACGAGGATAGAAAAATAATTCTGACTAACATGGTTAATTCATCCACGCGTCCCCGACAATGTTACCGTGGACGGCTATTAATTATCTACTGGTAATCGACTAATTACGATTAAGCGTAAAAGGTCACGATTGCGTCCAAGACAGGGCAATTTGCCAATTGGTATTCCTGCTGTAGGTAATTCTTATTTTCGCTCCGTATTCGAGAGCAACGTCTATATACAATAAGTACGCAAAGAACGCGCTATATTAAAATAAAAAATAGTGGAATTAGGCCGTCCGCGAAATCCTCAATTTCGTTTATAACCGGATATACGAAGTCATTTCCGTGATCTTACACGTTTTTAATGACTTCTCAGCGTGACGTATGCGACCATAAAAAATCACATGCATGTCTGGTTTTATGCCGGGTTATTCGTCCGGTCAAGCGATTAAATGGGAAAGTGAGAGAAAACGGTGTTACTCTCGTATCTATGTGGCTTCGTAATACAAGTAGGAAAGGATAAAAATATATGCATATGAATAATAATCAAATTATATGATAGCAGAAACTTCGAGGAATCTTACAAACTTGTCAGGAATAATTTAGTTCGTATAATACACAGTATAACGTATATGAGTGCAACGGAAAGTATTTCCGTGAGTTGGCAGCTGGCATGGCTGGGTGATTCGCTAAAAATTCAACCGGTATATATGTATGTGTATATATGTATATTTATATATGTGTACCAGGTCACAGGTCAACGGGACGTAATGAAATCGTGCAATTTCGCTGGGCCCTAAATCATCGCGAATGAACGTTTAATTGCGGGAACGCGTTAGCGATAATCGTGCAGCAATTTAGTAAATAAGAAATCGTGGACACGGTATTTTCATATATTTGAGATATACATGTCGATTGGAATTTTCTGAGTTATAGTATTAATTGCCGGAAGGTAATTTGCTAATCGTTTCTTTCGATTTGTAATTGTCGTAATCGTGGCGCTAGTAATTGGCTTTGATCAATTGGAAATTAATGAAATTTATCAAGACTACTGGCTAGAACGGAGTATACTCGGCTGTTGGCATTAATGAAGTCGTTATCTAATGATATTAAAAAATTCCTAATTCCTACTTCCGGCAGGAAGTCATTAGAATAGAAAATTGTAAAAGTCCATAGAATAAATTTTTGCCATTAGGAATGCCACGTTTAAAAATATATAATTACTTAATTATACTCAAGTATCATTGATTTCATTTCTCCTAGTCTTGTACTTCCTTTTTTTCTTTTTCGTTTTAATAGTTGTAAAGAATACGCATATTTTTCCACTCTCTCTCTCTCTCCCTTTCTCTGCACGAAGTAAGCGTATATTGTTCTTATTCACAGTCGAAACCAGGCAGCATAAGAGTGCTCTTGGGACGCTGTTAAGTTAGGTTCCAAGATGCTTTCAAAGTGCCGCCGTCTAAGAAAATAAGTCAAGAAAGAAAAAAGTGCTCGCAAATGAATTGCTTAAAGAGTACTAAGAGTGGCCTTGGACCCAAAGCACATGCGATATTTTAAACAAACCTACTGATCCCATCAAAGGATTGTTGAGAATGATATGCTAAAATAAAAATAAAAAAAAACTGAAAAGAAAAGAATAATAAACATATCAGACTATAGCAACTCGACTTCAAGTACTTATGTGAAATATTATTGAAGCGTTAGTTCCACTTCTTCGAAGTACACTTATAGAGGCTTGAACCGTGACGAGAATCAGGACATCCCTGAAGTCTCTTGATCGTGCGCATCCCACGAGATGAAAAGATTCCAAGATCGCGGTCGTTCGTCGATCGTCGATCCTCTCTCGCGAGAAATTCCCAGTGTTGACTATTAGCGTTGAAAAAGATTTCGCGCACTGGTATTGCATTCCCATTGCACTTCGGGTCGCCGTTCATCCGTCACTTGAGCATCGTACAATGATAAAAGGTATTAAGAAAAATTTGTCGCAACATTAGAACCCTGATAAAAAAGATCAACGATCGATGGATCTTAAATTTCAAAAAAATCATTGCGTAGACACCGATCACGAAGATCAAAGTAATAAAGAAAAGGACAAGGCAATTGACGCGTCATGCACGTTTGAAAAATTTCAATGAACCAAACATTACGAAAGATCAGACTTACGTCTGATCTGTCGTCAAATTCTCGTAGTCGCCCAGAATCAGGAATGGAGCCGAAGTAAAAGGAACAAGAGACTCGCCCTACCTCTCCGTCTAACTTCCTGCTGTTGTAACTCCCGATTGCGTAACTTCGTGACTAACCGAAACGATCGAAAGTATCTTTAAAATGTCTCCGATGACTATTAGTGGAGGGCAAGATATCGGGTCACCAGTCATCAGTCATCATTTGGGACTCCCTGTGTTCGTCTTGCTCCTAGTCAGTCTCTATTTATAGAACATCTAGCGTTCAGCACAGCTTACGAGGTTGACTCCGACGGCCGTCAAGACCTTGGGAAGTCTTTTAAACGTCCCTCAAAATATTTTAACGATCGAATATCACCCAAGCAGAAATCTCTATAGTATTTTCTTTTCATTTCCAGAATATTTCACAAAAACAATATCCGCGTCCCGGAGACGTCTATAGGATCGCTGCAAAGTGTACTTATTATAACGAACGGCTTACCTGTACCAGGTGAGTCGCGATTCTCGTAAATCACTCGATGATTCCTTTGGACGTTCTACCAGTTTAAATACCTCGGCTCCGTCTGCGCATACGTATACCTTATACTGGGTCATACGAAACGCGACGCTTTGAATCGTGCCGGGTTATGATTTACTATGTCGATAGTTCTACCGTGTATATCAATGTATATACAGGAACGAACGTAAAATATTTTCCATCGATTATTAATTGGATTTATGGACACGAAAAGTGCATAGTACGTGACTTCCCCTTGATAAATAATTCCGACTCTAAGAGAGTTCCTTTATAAATAAGAATCAGTGGATCAGTGACAATGACGCCAATGAGCTATATCTATCAGGATTGATTTATTGACTCAATGTTGTTTAATCAAACGACAACTCGATCATAAACGATGAGTCTTAGACTCGTGTCTCGATTAATCTATCGATTCGATTGAAAATCAGAGAAAGACAATGGGCATCTGATGCTAGCAGGTAGTCTTCCCCGATATACACATACCGGATAGTTGCTACCCGTATGATGAAAAAAATGCAAATAATAATCTTTTCACAAGCATTTTTTGTTATCTTTAAAGCCACCTGAGGTCGTGTGTACAATATTTAGTACGTATTGTACGTTGCAATACAGGTACCAAGTATAATAGGAACGCAATGGAGAATCCAGTCCCAGCTTTGTCCACGAGAACGATGAATCATACCAGTCGTGATAAAGCCCAGTTCACACGAACGGGTTTCTTGCTAAATAAGTCTGCCGCAGTAAATTCGTATTTCAGGATAATTCACAAGCCAGTAGAACCAGTATAATTGTCTGAACAATGCAAAAAAAAACATACCAAGTGCAGTCTCCATTTTAGGTTAATATCCAATAAGCTCGATATCAACATTATCCAGGTCGAATAATCTATTATTAAAACATCAAGGCGATTTCAATGATTTCCGATACCTGTGGCGATACTAGCTCAAAAAAAACCGTGGAACCGCCACAGTGGAAAATCCAACAAAAATCTACCGCAAAATTAGAAGTCCTCAAAAATTTTAATTATGGCACTTGATTATCTCTTAATTTTTCAACGGATCTCATTTCGGTTTTCCACTCTGACGGTTCCAGCTTTAATTGATTTAATTTAATTTAATTGACGTAACTCCTCATATTTCTTCCTACTACATATACAGCCTGCTATGCGTACACCCCGCCGCTAAACGTTCCTTAACCTCAACAAGAGTGATCGTTCGATCGTTCAACTTCTTGCTACCGTCTGGCTGTGGCTCTACGACATAGAATCACTCCGAGTCCGTCTCATTCCAGGTAGAGTACGAAATCGTTACGCATCCACGATCACCTTCTCTACACACGTCACGTAAACATAGTCGTGCACGAACCGTGACGCGGTGGCTCGAAGGTGTCTCCCTGTCGTAAGAATTGCGAAAGTCTATCCAGTTCCTGAGCTGGCAGCCCGTCGGTACGTCACAGCCAGTAGCATCATATACATATATACACTGTATAAGACGATGATTCACGGAGACTCAATGATTGCCAATGATTCTTTTTCCATCTCCATCTCACTCCACCCAAGAACAGATAGCAGCCTGTGTCCAGCCAGTGCAGTAGATCATTCTGCATAACGATGCTACGGAGGATGCTGCACGTGCGCGGGTGTCACGCTTATAAGGAGCGAAGTGCCCACGCCGAGGTAAGCGAACCGAACTATATCTGGTATGTACATAGAATCCTGTCCGCCTCCACGTACCCGTACCCTTATAACGATACTGTAGCATCGCAGTACGACAAAGTCAAACGAGAGTACCGATTTTCTACGTGTATACGCTGATCTGACGATGCTACGGGTACGTCGAGTCCTGGTATAAATTTATGATCCATATAAATGAGCTGAGCCACGTTTCGTCGAATCGATCCTTCTGGTACGACGCGCGTCGAAGACTATTCTCTGCGCGGCTATCAATGCCCGTTGAGAATGAGATTTAGCGGTAGGTTCTATTCTCGCGGAGAAGTTTATGCCGGCTCCACAAGGTGGAACACGGCCTCGAGTCTCAAGGGCACACGTAAATGCATCAAGGCTCGCAGGACAGGCTGGGCAAACCCACCGGAGCGAATGCCCGTGTGGGCGATACGGTACACGCGGACACGTACGCCACTCGAGTTTCTTCTGTTCCATTTTACTTCTGTGTCCCGGGGGAACTTTCGATGATTTAGAACTAATGACGCGTAACGTCTAGCTCTGATAATCGTCGCGGCACAGCAAGGTCATGGACGGAGGTGAAAAAATGACAATATTATTTAACGTTTCAGAGAGACCAGATATTTCGTAGGATCATTAATGAATGACGTTCGAACGACTGTTTTTTTTATTTTTTTTTTTCGTCTATGAAAATCTAACCTAACTCGTACGTACCTATATGGGCACTTGTGCTTGAAACTCGACGACGGTAACCTTGTACCGGACAATGGGGAACGCGAGGATTTCCTAAGAGTCTGTATCCCTGAAGTTCCTTCACCCCTACCTTCTCTCTCCTCGTGTTTCCCCGTCGGGCACTTCGACTCACTTCTTGCGTTTGTTAACTACACAGAAGAGGGCCGCTACTATAAATAGGACTACGGCTTTGTAAACTCCTGGTCAGAGGCAATTTCTTTTCATTGCACCGAATAGCCCTTGGTACCATACGCGATTGGTTACGTAACCGGAATTTTCCGGTCAATCGAATCCCCCGATTTCACTCTTCCCTCGCAGTGCTCGGTATCGTGTGAAATTACATGAGCGTATCGAATGGCATCGATTCGTCATTTTTTTTTACCAAAAACTGCCAGGTCGATTTTAATGTAAATTGACGTTCATCCACGAGCACGTCTTTCCAGTCGTGTATGCACTCCATAGGCAGCATGTGGGCGCCAGCATGATGTCACGTGATAAAAAGTACTTTGACATAAGTTTAAAAAATTTTGATGACGATCAACGACTACGGTGTCTTTTGTTAATTTTTTATCGACATGACGGACCCTTCTGGCACATTTTCATTCTCGTGCCTGTTATTGACGTATGTGTTACGGCAGCTAAAAATGCATCGAGTAAAATCGTTTCGATCTTGAACGAGGTCGACTTTTCCTTTGATGGTTTCCTTTATAGTAACCGTAACCCAATTCGACGGGCGTCGATAAGACGAATAGAAACTTGACGTCGCGCCGAGGAGTGGGGACCCGGCTTTACATTTTCCGGATGAACGGAGCCGATTATCAGAGGGTACGATAATATCGTGTTATTACTACTACAATTTTCCTGAATCACTCGAGAAAACTTTTCACTCGGCGTACATACGTACTCGATGATCGTTACGCTTAATGCGCACGAGTGGGACGCGATTGAAAAACCGAGAAGATTTCTGCTACATTTCATCCGGTAGACAACTGAATATTTATCTTCGCTGATTGTAGACCAACAAAATTTTACTTTCCCCATATGACTCGAACGATTGGACATTCGCCAAGTAAAATACAAATACGAGACTTTCCTTGAAGCATTTACAGCGTCTCATTGTAAAAAAACAAATCAAAGATCGAACTTATCGATCGATAATAACAAAGATTACGTAAATTACCAAAATCACGATAAAAATTATTTATTTTTTAAAATCACTCGAAAAAAATATCTATTCCAATCGATCCCTCCGAGATAATTTGACGTTTATATAAATTTCCGCGACTGCACCCACGGGAATAGGTGTGATAGCGCGAGATCGCGATCCACGTCACTCGTCAATCATCGATCATCGACGCCTGGCGGATGAGGCAGGCAAAGAGTCGGGAAAGGAAATTGCCGATTGTTGCCAAGAAGGTCGTGAGATCTCGCGTGCGCAACCTTTCCCCACTTTGTCCGCATCCGATAACTACGAGAACGGTATAAGGATTCGCCTACCTCGTGCAGCCAGTTTATTCGTCGAAAAATCATATGATTTCGACATGACTACATACGTTAGCGCACTTAACCAACGTAGAGAAATGGCAAGAGGGATACGAGGACAAAGTGAAAATACTATGTCCGTCCAACATACGAATGAGTGAGTGAACGAGTATTTGTAAAAGAATAAAGGAGGTTTCTGAGAGATCGCGTACGGTGAGAATAGCAAAACCAGATAGAGCTTAGTCTCCACGAACACAGTTCCCGCATACGGTCTATGAAAATTTCATAAAATTAATTAATGACGATTGAGTTAATCAACGGTATGGTATCCATAATTACTGCACCTGATAACATTAAAAGTCATGCGAGTGGTAACACTGTACCAAGAAGATGGTCGAGATTACGGATGAAGAATACAGAGTAAAATTTCTTACTACGTATGACCTCCATAAGTACAGTGATCGGTGTAAAGGTCAGCGTTGGCACTTTCTCAGGTTTGAACTAGACCTCTGACATTCACAATTCAAAAGGAATCCCAGGCTTCGGTTGAGGTCGAAGAACCCAGTACGCTCGAGACCTTGACCGCTGCCATTTGACCACTGGCGCAACTCCGATCGAATGCTCGTTACGAAAATAAGATGCATAGGAGAGCGAGAGATAGACGGAGGGGAGGGAGAAATGAGACTAATTTCGCACAAGGCGCAACCAGTCGTATCTATCATGCGAACGTTTAGTATCTTCAGGGGCAAATTGAGGCTGGCAGAGAGACCCGAGGGAATTGCGAAACTAGTCATGTTTCCATGAAGCGTCGAACGAAGACTTTATAGCGACAAGGTGGTAGATATAAAAAAGTCAGGCATAAACTTTTCTTTCCTCTTTTCTGCATAAATCGGTTCCTCCTACTGATAGTAACGTGTATGCTTACGAGGCTTACCAAAAACTGTATTCTAAATTCTCAGACGGAAGTGACGTCATTTTTAACCTTACGCGTACACGTGACACAGACAAATTGTAAGGTCGTCATCCTGCAATTAGATATTAATCTGGATAATAGTTGTAACGGATTAGAGAATTATGAAAAATTTGGACTTATGGTCGATTCAAAATTACTGATAACAGGCTCGTATTTCGTATATCGAGAAAAAAACGATAGTCCCATCCCATAAGTCAATGTCAAGATAATGATTTCTATGGCGAAGGGATCGGCAGTTCGAAAGGTGAAAATAACTTTTTCCAGATAACAGGAGACGGGACGAAGTAACGCAACGTACCTACGTGAGAGCCCGACTAATATCGCTTCATGAAGATATACCAGACATCGTTATCACAGCACTGCCAATACAATGTAGTTAAATAACGTGGCGGAGTATCTTCCAGCACGTGCAACGTAATTGCACAGTTTACGAGTAAAATCTTCTTGTCGTAGCTGACGTCACGGATAACAATAAAACAAGCTCGATTTCGAGTTCAATGTAATTTCCCAATTATTATCGGAAAAAACAATAATCCGCATATCTCGACACAATATCGTGTGACGGCGATAAGTTGAAAATAGTGTCGTACCCGCTGACGAAGGTATTGTAAAAAAAAATATTTTCGAACATTTTGACGTCACGATAGAAACGAGATATGAATTTCCCGGCCAGTTCTCGTATTAATCAGTGAACCCTTGTCAGACCCTTGTCAGAGTTTAGCATGCGGGTAACAAACGGCTGACTGCCGAGTGAGCATAAGGTGCATAAAGGAAACACAGTCCGGTAGTCTGCTACTCCCTTACGCAATATACAGAGTCCATTACGTACATACGTATGTACATGCCGTACGGTGTAGCAGTTCAATTACGTTTTCTACGGAGCAGATAAACCTAACAGTTAAAGTAACAGTTCTGACCCGTGCTAGTATCTAGAATTCTGCAGAAACGGCAAAACGCGAGGCTGTTTAGACGAAAAGAAAATTTTATCCGATTCTTTCGATGCCGTCTCTCTTCCAAGTCATAACGTCAGGCGCGATTACGTGTATAACCACATAATAGCTGGACGTGCATCAGTCAGTCTCGCACAAGAAATTAATCCACTCGTCCTCCCATAACCGTATACGATAATTATTCTCTGACTCAACGCATGGATATACGTACTCACGAAATTGGGCCCTAAGGCCCAAAGAGGTCGATCGCACTTAACATTAACGTTGATGTACTTTTACGGTTCTTCGTGTTCCGATCTCTTATATCTCTATACGTATATAGACGACTTCACGTCTGACACAAGAGTCACGTGTCGGAACACGTGGGTGGAAATATAGGAGACGTAATCTCGGGCGAATCTATCCGGTAAATGTTCGTCTCGAGCAGCATGACGTCACGCCAGTCGATCGTGGGATAAATTAAATGAGGAAGCTAATATATATTTTTTAGTAGTTCATAAAAGAATGAAAATCCTATAGTTACGTATTGATCGGCTGACATTTTTTGTTTATGTTCAGTTTAAGTTTGAAATTACGTGAGACGTTATGGCGCCAAATTCAAATCTCACTCGAATGATCGAAGACCTGATTGGCTACTCCCCAAGGGTTTACATACGGCACGACTGTCAGGTCCTCTTACGTAATTTATCTCGGTGGCTGTCTCGATATAAGGAGATACGAAGAGCAGCTCTCTCTCTCTCTCTCTCTCTCTCTCTCTCTCTCTCTCTCTCTCTCTCTCTCTCCCTCTCTCCCTCTCTCCCT
>JARQSV010000387.1:2095634-2146952 GCA_030142285.1 Calameuta idolon
CTCTCTCTCTCTCTCTCTCTCTCTCTCTCTCTCTCTCTCTCTCTCTCTCTCTCGCTCTCTCGCTCTCTCGCTCTCTCTCTCGCTCTACTCTAGCGTCCACCTAGCGGCCATGGACCCGTTACTCAGCCGTGATCCCGATTCGCAATCCCCTTACATTTGATTAAATACGATATTGAGATTTGAGTGACGACATTGTGTCTCATTTTTTGTTCAATTTACTCCTGACGAATCTGACGTATATAAAGACCATTGAAAAAAAAAATCGATATCAAGTACTACAGTACGAACCGACCAGATGGTTTCGTAGACAATGGCCAACCTGGTTCGATCGATTTTTCTTTATCGCTACAGGGAACTACAGTACCGAGTATAACCGGAGCTACAATATAAATTCACTGAATTATTGTCCAAGTCAATTGTGGATTTAGAAATCATTATTATTATGCACAACAGTCATAAATTTCAATACGAATGTATGTACATACAGTCGTAACGTGTAATATTTCAATAATCCTGATGTCATAAAAATACGTGTTTAAAGGCACGCTAGTCATTTCGATGACACAAGTGATTAAATGTTCAGGATCAAACGTAAATACATATATGATCTCACGTATTAAGAACATTGTGAGTCGTATGGTTCGACGATATTCTTTGAATTTAATTGCACTGCAATGGAGGTAGAATCTTCTTTTGAAATTACAGTCAAACTCCTCTGACACTAGGAAGAACGTTCGGCACGAATTTCTGAAATGTAGGTCTACACGAAACACCAAAGGACACGATAGGCTGCCGAGTTAATTATCGCAAAGTGCAGGTAGGTCTCGCGATGGTTTTCAAAGTTAAGGGTGGAGCCGAGATACCTATATACAGCCACACCCCAGTGACCTCCCCCCGAGCATTTTGCCAGCTCGTTTCAGATGGTTGTCAGAAAGGGACGAAGCAATAGTTAAAAAGGGTGAATATCGACGTTCTACACTGGGTAAAGATAAGGCAGGAGATATCGAACTGGCACAATAACAGAGAAGCCCGCCGTGTCGCAAGGAATTTCGCAAGTCCAGCAAATCCTCGCAAAATTTTCGAGTGGACCGTCGATATTGAGACTAACTGTAGCCACGAGGTACGGTCAATATTTGTGAAAACGACAGTCGACACAACAAGCCTTTTTCATACGATCTGCGAATACTCACCTTGGCTGCCAGAAATATAAATACGTAAAACGGCATCCGGTGTTTAAAATGTCCTAGTGCATTTTCTCGCACGTGGGGTCTCCGGTGTCGCAATTCCAAATGAGGGTAGAACGTCCGGGGCAATTAAAAGAAAAAACCAAAGGCATTTAAACGCGACGTATGAAATGAAGACAAATTGCGCAATAACCTGAAATTACTAAAAAATACAAACTCACTTGCGATACGAACTCTAAGGTTAGTTCGTGCTAATTCTTCACGCTTTTTCCTTCTTGCTGTGTGTACAGTTACGGAGTGCACGTGGGCTGCAGTACGTGTATACAGGATGTTTAAAAAGACCCGGGCGCATATGCTAGGGTACCACCACGTGACGGAAAAAAAAATTCGATGTAAAGAAAAAATAAGTAACATCCTCAACGAGCGAGAGGTCGATTGAAATAATGATAAATATAAAAAGGAAAAATTCGGCACATTAACTGGCCACGAACCTTTCGAATTTCTAATTGCCCAAAGTGTGCGTGTCTATTAATAGACTAGACGCGCCTCCAACTACCAATGGATCAACCTAAATCTCGATGTCGAATCCCTCTCAGTCTGTTATACGTTCGAGAGGAAGAAATAAGTACGCAGAGAACCAATCCAGCCGTAAGCTCCGATGGAATTTTACTCGCTCGAGAAACGACTCAACTAAACTCATTGGATGAGGTTAGGTTCAAGGCCCTCGAAAATAACCTTGAACTCTATCGATCGATCGTGTGTATCTAGTCGCTAGATGCTAATCATCAGGTATTACATTAAGAGTAACGTGTACCAACCTTCACACCCATAAAGAGATTACGGACCGTTTCCGTGATCCGTGTGCCCTCGCAAGACATATCGAAGCCGACAAACCTAAAACGATCCGAATAATTTTCGTACCTCGACGTGGCTGGAGCTCCAAAGAACGACAGGGTCCGTGTACGAGGCGAGTTTCTCATATCGATCAAACATTCACTCAGGAATTCTGACGTTCGATGTTACTTCGACTGGAAGGGTTGGATTAAAAAAATTCATAAATCGCGAGCGGAATGAAAAAAAATTCCGAGAATAATAATCAGGGATGCTGTAGATTTGTCCCTTGCGAATTGACTCTAGCATACAGTCTCTATATTGTCATCTTAAATATTTTCATTTAGCTTCTTCTTTTATCCGACGCAACGAGATTCGATCTGGCTCGTTTATATACAATAATTACTTAGCCTCGGGAGGTGGAATAAAATAATATATACAGACCTGACAGTGAAGTCTCGTTTAAACTTGTACCACACCGAGCACTTAATTCAACTTTTAATAACCCTTTGTTTAGCGATCAAGAGACCTTGACTGGGATGTTTATGGAATATTTGAATATCTATAGGTATCCTTTTATTTTCATTGTACAGCAAAGCGTCTGGCTCCGTCTCTATTATCGGTTGAAAAACTTAAAGAAATTAGCGTGTTTCTGATCGTTCTGTTTTTCACGTTGTTTTTTACCTTCGAATTGTTAACGCGATATACGGATACTAACGGGCGGTCACGAATTTGCGAAGTCGCGAAATTTTTTTCGAAATAATATATATACCTGTAAATACATGAAATATTATTTTCATTGTTTTATTTCGCATTTGAGAAATCGGATTCTAACATTACATCCTGGACACTGAACGATATGCAATTGACTAACGCTAAGTAATTTGAATTATTAGTTTGCGGCATTTCTGGACTTTAAATCTACTTGCCGACGAACAATATATATATACACACATATATAAATCTGATCATTTATCAATACCCATAGAGCCCTGAACATCTATTACAGTCTGATATGCGTAAACGTGAACGTTAACCATGCATACTGCATATTTTCTGCCCGAGACAGTAACAAATGGCGATGCACTGAACTACGGTAATCATATTGGTGCTTGTTAGACTATCAGAGATAAGCCAGTAATGGATTTATGTTTTGTATGAAAAACTAAAAAGAAAGATACCTGACGTTAACTTATATGAATCGCAAGCAACTAGTGAAATAAGAAATTTTTTTTTTATAATTACCACAAAAAATGACTATAAATCATAATTCCTATGTTCCATCTGCACATGTACCCTGTATGCAAATATTCATGTACCGGAAGTACCGATCGAGCCATCAAGACGACCTGTTATATTACCGAAGATGAAGATGGGCGAGGTCCCTGGTGAAAACGAGGTCGCAGGATGTCGTTGATTGCGAGTACCGGTCTTTATGGCTTGTCGCGACGCAAAGCCGCGAGTAAATCTACGTATAGACTCCCTGAAAGAATGACACCCGTTATACGGTACTTCCTTGGAAAGTGAGAGACGAAGTAGGGTGCACCGGTAATAGCGTTAAAAACGCACGAAACCAGTCACAGCCGGTAGAGAGATCCTTGTACATGATGTTCTCGAGACTTTTCGTCAATGTCCTTGAAGCGTTATTGATTTCACTATTATTTTATTCCCACTTTCGTATCAATCAAAAAAATATTTAAACGCATCCTGGATGTTTGCACGACACACTTAACGATTATCGAATGTCTACCCGAACGGTAGACGAGAGAGAAAACGAGGACGCGGGATGTCGCCCATCGGTCAAGTTTTGCGATTCGCAGTCGTCGTTAACTCTAAGTATCATTAAGCACGGTTGTTCACGGCTGTGTTATGTTTATGATGTCTATGTATACATATATGTATATATATATATTTTTTGGATGTCACGACAACTAGCGTTTCCCCTGCTGACTGTCGGGATTTACATCTGCAGACTATACGCAATCTGTACAGAAGTATATACACGGTGAGCATGTTGTACGCAGTAAGAGCGACGTCCTGTGTCGGTTGGCCCCGATTGCCTGAAATTATTATTATTTTGGCATTACTATCCAATTACACGCGAGTTTAACCGGACGCGGTACTAACACACGTATTACGCAACAGCTCCCTTTTAACGTTTCTTCATTGTGACACTAAAAATGACAAGCGTACGAGTTGATCCCGGAAACTTTGAAATTTCCCACAATCCATTTCGGAATACATTCACCCCCCCCCCCCCCCGTATATACGTAAGCATCACGGGTCTGTAGAAATTACCGGACAGAATTGCAAGTTGCAGGTAGGCAATTTTTTTACGGAACAAGTAAAAGGTACGCATTACAAAGTGCAATCAAAGCTGGATTGAGTACAGATTTTATTGTAAAGAAAAAAAAAGCAGCTAATGGAAATAATTGCAACGATTTTGTAATGAGCGACATTAGATGAAAAAAAAAAATCTTTAACGCGAAAGGGAAACGTAATTGAATAAAGATTGGAGGCAGCGGGGTTTACGATGAGGTGCCAGTCGGTGCCCATCGTCGACGTCGAGCGTCGTCATCGTTCGATACCTTTCAGACTAGAAACGCAAATTTCTATATGACCAGCGTTGGGGAGAATTTCGAAGCTGGAAATGCCGTGACGAGCTCAGACATCGGCTTCGTCCACGAAAAAAAAACCAGATTTATGAATTTCGAATAATCCACTAAAAATATCGAGACTATTCTCTTGCTTGGAGTCCAATAGAAATACAGGAGCAACGATTTACGTCGAGTATCGATCGATCGCCCGAGGTATTTGTACACTTTGACTATTACGTGATCGATATTCCTAACGTGCAACAAGAAACAACGTTGTCGTATAAACAATAATTTGCAAACTTGGAAGATTGTAGCTATTTCATGTATAGATGTATTGTGACTACGTGTACTCGATATTATATATATGTAGCTTATGTTATTGCAAGTATACGAGGAAAGAGCTTCGTAACTCAAACTTTCCTTACGGCTGGTTTACATTGTAGAACACGAAGTCGACTACGGTATCCTTGAACAACATACAGGGAGCACGAGTCAAAATAATTGAAGAAGAAAAGACGAAAAAAAAAATGAGTGAACGAAGGAATAATTAATTCCTATGAAAAAGAAAAAGAATTCTGTTTATCTAACCAGAAATCAAGTCTTCGTCGCTCGACAGCTTAATTTGTTTACATCGTAACGACCGTAAGCGTGTCGATACAATTATTATACGAATCAGCTACACGTTACTGCGAAGCCTGAACTATTTATATCACTTCCCATGTTTGCTTGCTTACGTAAGCATAGAATCGACGTAAATCGCCATTCCTTTGTGCGCTTAACGATGCCCTGACGATCTGCAAAATAATCAGTGACAGTCAAGGCCGGTTTACGGAGAACGAAATAATGCGTAGCAGATCGCTCCCATGGAGACTGACAGACCGAAATACAGGACTTGGTAGTCCCTTACGTAATTGCTATTCTAATAGAATTCACCCGAGAGACCATTGACGCTTTATCCATTATCCATTAAAGGCGCACTCTCACCGCCATGAATGAGATGCAAGTCAGCCGTGAAAGATCCCACGCGACAAGAGTCCATAGAAGAGACGGAGTCGGTGAAAATTGTGAAAACGTTCAGAATCATTGACGCGCAATGATGCCGAAAATCCATTAAAAAAAAACATTTCGTTAATTTTACTGAAAAAAAAATGAAAAATCATTCCATCACTTCGTATATACAACATACATACACATACACCTAGTTATGCGGCAAGGCGTAAATTTAACGGGGTGCTCCAGTTACTCGACTCAACTTGTAAACGCACCTTGCGTATAGATCCTAGTCTATCGATCTACATATAGATATACCACAGTACCCGCACGAATTAATCTTACATCAGACAATCCTTGAAGCGTCCTGTAGCGTAATGTATACCGAACGATATTAATCATATTTACAGTATAAAACGTGCTCAGATGATAATCCATCCGTATTCTAGTACCGCGAAAAGAAACGCTGCGTGACGTATTACGCTTTATTTTTCTCATCTCAAACGTATTTACCTGTTACGCGGCCCAAGTACAAAGTGTTTACCGCGTAAGGATATCGGGCTGGAATAAAATGACCCAGGATACTCGTATAATACAGTAATTACGCTAAAGGCCGATAAACTTCCTCTCGCTCAAGATAGAAATGAAAACGGGATCTCGTTCACGGAGATATGGAACATCCTCGTACGAGAATACGATTCGATGCGGTGAATATGACGTTATTCTCATTTACATTGTATGTACACTCGTTCCTTAACCCGCGTAACGAACGAACCGATCTCGAGGAAAAATTTGCAACCTGACGAGGAAGTGCACACTGTCCCAACGAACCGGACCGAGTTCTATATACTCACATGTGAACTCTCGGCATTATCGAACAGGTGTTCAAAGACACAGCAGGTGGTAGATGCTGGGAAGAATTTTTCTTCCCTCGAATGTCATAAAAAAGACAGGAATCGGTCCTCTGTAAGGTTCGGTCTGCTGTATTAAAATTGGGTAAAAGGGAGCTGAAGCGGATACACGGAACATCGATCGTAATCTTGTAACATGAAATTTTCTAGCAGCTGTAAAAATTTTAGTACAGGGAGTGCGAATAATCGTCCGTATTATCATCGCGTTCAATTTTCATGCTAAAATCAAAGGTCATTTATCGTTATATCGGCAAGGTACAATGGCGCGAGAAACGTTTATCATTCGAAGACTATACACTGGCCCTCGACCGGTTTAAATGCAATGGCCATAATACGTACGTGATCGGCAAGCGTCGCTGTTAACGAGTTGCGTTAGCAACAGTCCCCTACTCGTTAAAGTCTAATTTTAAATCGATTATTGTTATTGTTCGAATTGAAAATGATATTCACCAATCAAATTGCAACGCTGCTGTTCCGAGTCTTCGAACAAAAAATAAATTCAAATCAAAATTGGATCTACCTATCCCTAGCATCTCCTAGTCCGCGTCACTGTCTCTCGAATTACAATATGGCGGATAATCTCGAATTTCGAGTATTTCTCTACGCCAAACACCCACGGTCAAGCGATTCCTTATTGGCCGACTGGTTCGACTGGTTGCCGATCTGTTAGATCATAAAAATGAAAAGTGGATATCGCCCGAGTACCAACGTAATAACGATTAATCTCTAGGGACATTTTACGTGAAATAAGACGAGTAATCCTCTGGGACCTTTACGTAGCTATGTATATACTCTACGAGGTAATATCAAACGCCAGCATCATTTTCTCTGTCGATTTCTAGAGCGTAACGAAATGCGTTGTGTTTTATACATGATTACCAAGTGACTCTGATTCCTGTCCAGTATGGTTATTTAGCCATAATGGAACGTTATCAGAGATCGGCATCGCGATAAGACGTACTGACGAGTCCTGGACTTATGGCAGTGTAAACACTTTTGTTTCAAGGGATACGAAAAAGAACTCGAGTATAAGAAATCAGAGAAATAACTAAGTTTTAGAATTGTATGTTGTATGCGGGTATATATATATATATATGTATATATGTGCATAGATAACCGGTCGTTAATCCGAAGTGTAATTGCGCGAGATTCGAATTAAGAAAAGATCGGAACATGGGTACTCACATATATTAGCTACATACTCCAATTCTAGCCATATTCTCTAGTACGACCTAAGAGTAAGTATTTCAGGAGAAATAAAAAAGAGAAAAAAAATGCCAAAACGTCATTAAAAAATAAGCCATAACCATATCTGACATACCTAGCGAAATAACGGGCGAAAAGCGCGCGTTTAATTAAGCCGACTTCATAGGCCTGGGAAGTGAATCGCGCGTAAATCTAAAGGTTGGTTATAGAACAATGGTACACAAGTCATTCGGATTGTCTCGTAACTTTTCATTATGTCAGAGGACCATGCTTACTTGTAGCGGATAAAAAAATTCAAAATCACGATAGGCAAGATTCTATCAATTTTTCAATTATATACGCGAATAATAGATATATGCGTAAATTCTTAGTGAAACTTCCATAAGTCGGCCATCTTTCTTTTCATTATACGCAACTTTCGAAAGGACCTAGTCGGATACGCAAATTTATTTACGTGACGGTGAAAAGCTTAGAAAGCTTTTGCTATACTGCTTATATATATATATATATATATATATATATATAGCTCTAAAACGATTCTACTTACTTATACAACTACTACTGTAATAATGGAATGTAAGTTGCGCGACGCGCGCCAGCCATTTCTCCGACTGGCTTCCTAATCCGGTTAAGTGATGGAAGAGGCAGCTCTGGGGCTGCTCCGTTTCGTTCAATCATTCCTCCAAGGCGTTACGAGGGCGTTCAACCTTATATGGGCTTTTAACATTGATAGTATACTGGATATTCGCAGACGGGAAGCTCACGTGTACCTTGACGATGCTAACCCCGCTAAAATGAGAATACAAAAATACCAAAGATCCAGACCCATTGAAAAATGCCTAAGAATAAACCAGATGACTGAGTGGCATTATTTCAGAAAATTTTTTATCCTCGAAATGATTCTCTCCCTTGTACACATACTACATAGGACGTCGATATACCGGAAGTGAAGTAGGATTATTTCGTTCCACTGGTGTGGACACTGGCTGCACGTACATAAGGGCCACCAATGCGAGTTCGTGCTGCATTGACTCACTGCAGGGACTTTTAGCCACGTGATGCGTATATATGTATATAGGGTATAACAGTAAAAGGCTTCTGGAATTGAAATTGGCCAAGCATGTATGCACGTGTAGCACTCATGTATTTATGTAACGCGAGCAAACGGCGACTGGAGCCACTTTACAATGGGGGGAATACTTAGCCAAGCGTAGCCCTGTACATCCGTTTCCGCAGGATGCGTATTCGTTACTTCGTTTCAGGAGCTGAGGATCGGCTACGGGAAATTCAATGAAATTCGTCATTCGATTTGGGACTCAATCAAAGCACATGGGACGGGCACAGCTCGTCGTAAAATAACCGCGCGAATAACAGATTCCATTCAAACGCCACAATTGCACATGATGAATGGAACGAGGCGTAAATTGAATTTTGGAAAATTCATGCAAACTTTCAAAATTATATACATAAACGAGCGATTATAAGGCGTAGAAATATATATATATATATATATATATATATATATATATTTGACAACGATCCAGCGGGACTCGACAGCGATATTATAAATAACCCGAAAAAATAGATTTTCGTGACAAATCCGCAAATTAAATCTCCAAGAATTAATCACGTCCTATGTTAACGCAGTTTGTTTACATGAAAGCGATCTCTGACGGTATAACGTTACATCAGCAATACGGCACATACCACAGTCGTAATCCTATACGTGTGCCATCCAAACAGCAAGGTAACATATCCCCTTACACTAGTAGTAGGGATATCGTGCAAAAAATACAGAGAGATCAATCGTTCGCAGATATGTTACGATTCCAGAAGAAAATGAAAAAAAAAATCGTTTTGAATTAAAATCGCCACTACGAGCTAAGATCCTTGCGTTATCCTTTTTGTCGTGTACAAAGGTCCCAAATTATCGTACCAATTATCGGAACTATTGCGAATATGAAAGTAACGGACAGAGCGATGCTGGCCGGAATGCTCGCTGCCGGTTGACTTTAATAGGACGGCGGCTAGAGGCTAACCAAGTGTATAGCATGCAAACGAGGCTCTTAGCATCGCTCGCCTTGTGGAGGTCGTCTAGTTGCAAAACTCGTTCCTCCTGACTCGATTACCCGTCTCGCTGGTTACGCGAAAAAGCGAAGTCAGTACTGGGATACAGCGGAGGTGCGTGAAAATCGCGAGTACAGATAGTAGAAATCGCGATACAAAAGTAGGATCGGACACCTTGGCGAACTGCATAGAAAATACGCGTATTAAAGATCAAGGCACACAGACGTATATGTATACGCATTAAAAAAAAAAAAACTTACTGGAAATTATTTACAGGAAGATCCAATTCCTGTTAAGGATGACTACTTACGGGAAAGTTCGAGCGTGTGTCAAATCGGTTAGAAATCTACCTGACCACTGTACCACGACGTTGAGAAACGGGAGACTTACCTGAAAAACATAAAAAAATAAAGTAAATTAGACATAACTAAGAAAGTAAAAAATAAAATAGAGTATAACAACGTGAAAATTGGTACACGTCGCACTCGAAAGTGCAAACTGTTCTATTTATAATATTGGATCAACAGGTGGATTTTGGATACAAAAGTCATAATAGTAGTCATCTGTATGCAGTATGTATAAGCAATATTTAATTTGCGTAACGAAAGAAAATTCTAAAGACATACAACGCGTAGTGGCGAGTTCGAATCTGTAAATCTGTAATCGACGGTGTAGGTTGAAAATTGACAGATAATGACCTCCCACGATGAAGCCTCGCGATAACTAAGGATTTTCGCGTCGATTTATAATCCCAAGTAAAGGCGTCGGCACGTGGGCGGGTATTCGTAAAGAAATGGTAATAACGTCCTAACGAACGTCCAAGGATCACGCGATCATATAAGCTCGGGAAGGTACTTCCTAGATCGGACTTTATGAGATCGGGTATATTAATCTTCCATAGAAGATAGTGAGCAACGAACATAGGTATACGAGAGGCATGAAAAATTGAGGAAGGAGAGTGAATAACAGTTGAGTTTGGAAAAAAAAAATAATAATCCACCGATGAATAGCATAGTGATTACCGAAGTACAATGTGAATATCGCCGTCATTGCGGAAGATCATTTCGAGGTCTCGATGACGAAATGCCTTTCGGATCGACTATTCGTGACTTGACGATGACGAATAATCATTATGAATATCGTATTGGCATCCGTGACGTTTAAGAACGAACGGGTTGTAACTGTTATTGTGAGAAACTTTTTATTTCGTCATACTTTAATTATATTAAAAAATTGGCTATTCAAGGCAAAGGACGTGCTCGGTACTGTTTGAAATTTAATAGAGTCGTTATCGCTTTGCTATGACGTAGTTGTTCCGTAAATGCAAATGCAAACTCATTGCCGTCAAATGGACTATAGTCTTTTAGCGTTACATGCAGTGACTATCGGTTTTACCGATTCGCAGGTTGATATCGATACCTCGCGGCGGTCTGTGCAATCGATTTCGCCCGAGCGCGTCGAAGCCGAAATTCTCGACTGGACTCCTTCGCCTCGAATCCGTACCGAAGCGCGGAAGTTCCGGTGTGCGGCGAATTTAAATTTTGCGAAATTACCGTGAAGGCATAATGAGTGATAAAAAAATAATAAATAGAAATAAACATAGGATAGGATGGAAACCATGAAATTTTTACGTTTAAAAGGTCAAACGGTCTTTAACTGAAAATGAGGATGATTATAGAAACGAGCCGGATGTCAGGATCGACTGATCCTTTTTTAATGTCTGACCAGTCGGTCAGATTTTGCTCTTGGCTATAATGTACTCATCCATACATTGCAAGAATATAAAGTTTTACCGTTATCCTGCTCGAAAAAATTTTGGCCATAGTCAAATCATCGGAATTGTAGATCCTCTTAGTGCGGGTCAAGTATTATATTTCCGGCGCCAAAGGAGAATTTTGAAAAAATATACATTTCCGGATGTGCGCGAAATATTGAAAATAACGTGATTCCTGACTTGAGGCACTGATAAAATTCGCGAATTTCTCGGGGAATGGGATACATACATATATAAAACAGTGTAAATTTCACGTAGAAGTAAGAAGAAACAGACGGGACACAAAAATATCCCAAAATACTTAAAAATCTGTCTGGCCACAGTCAATCGATCAAACTGAACGAATCGATAAGTCCAAAATAGCGTAATTCACCGTGGGAGGTTCCCGGCAATAAGTATTATTCAAAGAAAAACATTTCAGTTATGTCGATTGACAGATTTCTTGCGTTTCCGGTATGCCGTCGTTGAGGTCGTTAATACCCGCGATGCCCTGCAGTGTCCAATTAAAAAAAAAATCTCACAAAAATCTTCGAGAATAACGTAGCATGAGAAATAAACGAAATAATTACAGATCTCAACGTTAAACGATAAATAGGATCATTCGACACGCAAAAAAGCACCGTTCAACGTCTCATAAAGGAAACGAGTTCCTACCCTTCGGCAGAGTTATACTGCACCTACCATGTGACACGAATCAAATAACAGCGACGTGGCAGTACGTCCGGCTCTAGGACCTAGGGCAAACTGTGACCTCTTACCTATCTCAGAAGCGTTATTGAAACATGGCTTATTTATGAGCCACTATGAAAATTGACCACACATACCTATGAACGGCAGCATCAAGATAAGAGTCTTAATACGTACTGTACGTGTATATATACATATACATACTCGTATACCCGTACGCGCATGTAATATACCCAGAGGCACGATATACCCTAGTGAACGTGGGTAGCAGTAGAATTCCAGTTAAAAAAAAATGTGAAAAAAAAGAAAAAAGAACTAGTCAAAACAATCCAACGAACAGAAGTAAAAAAGAAGAAAACCAGAGTGCGTGTCGTAAGATACACAAGATGGCGCGTTGCCAATTAAAATAAAAATTAAAACGTGCCACGTCGTGCCCCGGGGGCTCGACCCCTGGAAGCTTGTTGCCCTCTTTAAGGGGACCGGTCCACCTCTGTCTCCTCGTCCTGGTACACGTTTCCTCCTTCCTCGTCTGTAGCGTTAAAAGGCGCGCGAGAACGTCCGGATCGTATGTAAGCCAGTATGCCGCAAAGTCGTCGATCGTTGGGCATCGTCTTTTACTAGTCTGAAGTGCGAGGGGGAAGAATACAATATAATGAGGAATAAGAAAGACGCAGTTGCGAGACGGAGTGAGAGACGAAGAAAAGAAAAGGATGAAAAAGCAAGCCGGAAGATCCGGCAGACCTTTTCGTAGGCGTTCCGACCCTACACCCACGATTCTCTCTCTTTCTCATTCTTGCCTTCGGCTCATTTGAATGTAAATCCTACTTTGCAAGGACCACGTGGCACTTTTATGTAAGTCACTGTGTCATGAATTTTTGTGTATTCTTGCTGGAGGTTAAAAAAAATATCCTTTTCACATTTATTTTGAAAAAAAAAAATGAGAGAAATTTGTCAAAAAAAAAAACATTGCCAGTATGAATATTACAAAAATCAAACTATAAGTTGAACGAGAGAACAAGACTATATAAAGACCATGGCAAGAAATCTCGAGGAACGTCCTTTAAGGTGACACTTGAGAAAATGTGTATCCGGCCGCGCGGCCATTGTGAAAACCTATCGACTTGATCGTCTGCCATTGGATAATGGACAACCCATACCACGTAACGATAGAGTACAGACGCGATTAATAGATGTATTCGTTTAAATCGCGGCGCATTCCCCGGCTTTGTTCAAACGCATAATAATAAGGCTCTCCTACAGCGGTCATCAAGAAAGAGAAGCCGCTCGAATTTTTATCCAATCGAAAGGCCAAGTGTAGCAATGAGACATTTCTTGCTGGTTTTCATGTAAAGCAACATTGGCAAGAAGGTTCAACGAACCTTTTCTAGCGCCGCATTGAATAGGCCCAAACTAGGCACGTCGCCTACGTACCGAGAAACTTTTATACCTTACAAGCACATACGTCCCACTCGCCGAAAGCTCATTACACGTATTCCCAGCATACACTCCCTCTGTTTAAAACCTGCAACGAACCTACTAAAAACAAATCACGTGACTCGGACGTAATTACCAGAATAGACGATCAAACCAATTTTACCTGATTGAGTGGATAAAAGTTTTTCATGATTAACCCAGGACGATTAGTTCAATCCATTTTGACCCGATCGAATTGACGAACTTTTTAAACAGCCTCGCGCGACTGTATGCATTTTCGAGAGCAAGAAAGGCAGTCAATAAAAATGTATTTTCCAATGCACCAACTGTATGGTGACTGTGTACTAGACTTAAAAAAATTCCTTGGTGAGAAAATTCCGTTTTTACTTTTTGGCAAAAATTATAGTACATTTTCAAAATGACAATTTTACTCAGGGCAAAGTCAATCGAACGTGTAACAGGACAAATCATTATTCCCAGTCAAAGAAATACCCCTGAAGCCTCGTCACGCCTCGTTGGTGTGAATCCGCCTTTAAGGCCACGTGCGACGCTGATGCATGGCCGCGCATAGCGGGCGTTGGCAGGAACTGTTGTACCTGAGTTGCATACATTAGCATCATTAAAAACCTATCATTGTCTGTAATCTCCTTGCCGCTCGCAGTGCGACGTTTCGCTTTGTTTAAACGCGAATCGAAGCTACCGACGATCCACGATTCCACATAAGCACAATATGACCCCTGACCTTACAGTAAGCACCATCAAACATACTTCCGACAGTCACCCAATGTCAAGAATCAAAAATCGAAACAGCATACGCAAAAGAATTAAATCCAAAAAATCACCGGAAATGCAATCCCAACGGTAAACCAAGGTTGACCCAAGCGACGCGTCCATTTCGCAATGAAATTAGCGCGCGAATCGTGACGTCGCGGAATCGTTCTCGTGATCCGTAATAATAACAAAAAGAAGGAACGATGAAATTGGACCATCGTCATTCACCGCCCTTTACCCCGCGTCCTCCACGTATAATCCCTACAATCCCAATAAATCCACGTTTATTATATTCGCATAATTATAAGACCGCAACCGGTAACTACCTAACGATCATATCATAACCTAGATTGCTCATAAAAACTGAATCTCCGACCGGATTGCTGATATAAAATAAAGGACGATCTCCACAAAGAATACAAGCTGACAGATCGTACTGACAGGCCTATAATTGTCAGTCTTAGCGTTAACGACGTGTTTCTTATACCGCATGGTGTAACAGCTTATGTACCGTCGAGCGGTAATGTTTCGTGTGTTAATGCGAGAGACGGGTTAGCATGCGCGTTCCGAGGTACCATAAGTGCCGAGTGGGATTGGTAAAGCGAGTCGAGGACCATACAGTTTATTATATGACGCAAGTACTTTGGCAAGAAGATGCGAGCCGAGCGAGAATAACGATAAAAACATAACGACCGATAGATCTTTATTGTGTCGCGGTTATTGATAGTTTACCTGCATTTTTTTTCATAGATAACCTCACAGTACCCAATGACCAAGTAGACGCGATGTGGTAATTTCGCATGGCGAATATACACGTTACTACGAATCCGATTGAGAATAGATCCAGGAAATTAGTATTGAGTTTATCGCTCACGCAATTGCGGGACGTGGATACGTTGAGTGCTCGCTGAATAAATCGGAAGTATGTATGCAAATTTCCGGATTAAAGATTCGCTCCGACGATTGGCAATTATGCCATCTGCACGCGTGGGTAAGTATATACTTCTGATGTATCGCGAAATAATTGTACGTAGAACTTGCTTGGGATTATTAATGCTACCCGGTAGATACACACACTGCGGCTCCTCTATTTCCGCATTACGATTTGCTCCCGTCACTTTGACGAGTACGAATTTCCGGGGTGAACGTTGTTATTAAAATTGTGGCGTTTACACGTGTACGTCATCGTTATAAGGTATATATCGTATACTATTCTCATGTGGATAGTTCAATACCGATCGATAATAATAATTTTTGACCTTGACGCAGTGCACATAGATATGACTGAATAATTTTTATTTCAGACAGTCGATCCATTCTGTTATCTGTAACCGATAAGAAATCGAGGTCGCCGCGATCGATTACGAAATCACGTAATAAATTGTAAAAACGGAAAGTATGAAAAAAAAATCTTCAACCGGTATCGAGGATACCGATTTCGACGAAGCAAATGAATTCTACAACATATCTCCTTAACATCGCACACAAGGTACATACGTCTATTAGGATCTTGATTAGAATCGCAATTCGATCATAAGCGCCAGAGAGGTTCCTAGTGTATTTAACCAAGTAACGCAGATCGGATCCGAGTGACTCAGCGGACTATTAAGTGGAGCACGGTTCTTCGTAAAAGCAAACAAAAAATAATCTTTTTTTTTTACGTCCCTCCATAATTTTCCTGGAGAACAGAATCAAGGACACCCGGCGAGGCGTGAACGTGGTCGGTGAGCACGAGGTCTCGTCTCTCGTAGTTCCTATACCGATGACAAAGCCTTGTCTCTGCAGAGACAATAGCGGCATGAATATCAAAGTAAGAACCGGCAGTGGAGACGATGGGAAGGGGTGGGGGAGGAGGGAGGGGGATCTACGCGAAGGAAAGATAAACCAAGCCGATCCTGAGATTCTATAACGAATCGCGAGCTATCCGACAAGATTTCTTAAGAAAAAGATCAAGACTCGAGGAAGCGTGGTGAGAAGAGGCTTAAATAATTTATGGCAAATTTTATCACGCCGAACCAGAAATTGACAGCATCCAAGATACAGAAGATCTATGAATGATGAAAAAAAATTTTTTTATGCATTATTGTAAATTTGTTTTTTACGCTCGCACATGCGTATACTTGTTTCCGAAAAAAAGTGACAACTGTGTAAGAATTTTTATACGGGATGCTGTGTATGACCACTGGACAGAATGAATGACCGGATATCGTAGATATAGATATACCTACTACCTGCAGTAGAAGAATAGAAAATCCATAAACATGTCCTATGATGATTTCATATAGGAAAGCGAACGTCTGATTTACTTATGGATCGCAAGTAAAGGACTGACTTATTCTCGGTTGGTTCTGGCAGCTCGAGTTTCTCGAGTGAAATGCAAACTATTGTTGGCCAAGTGCAGAAAGTGCTTGGTGAAAACTAGTTAACGCTGTGTTGGGAAAATAAGCCGGTAAGTAGGTATAAGCGAAGACTGAAATCATCATGATATGAATACCTATGAATAAATGATGACGATATTATTAAAAGGGAAATACTTATCAACGGTACAGTGGTGAGGAAAAGAATGGTCTAAGATAAAAATATATATATATCCGACGTGTATGTATGTGTCAAAAAAAAAATATGACGCCATGAAATGAGATAAAGTCTAGCCCAGAGACAACAACCATAATCGGATGACCATAGATGGAGGCAGGTCATGGGATCGATTCGAAAATCAAGTCAAAGTTGTATATTACGAGAAGCAGCCAATAATTGAAATTTTCAAGAAAACTTGAACCGTAAGTTGAAACGCTAGCAGTGAAGGTTTGACTAATTCCTTAACGGAAAATAGGTAAAAGTGATTGAACGAGTGACTGGAATAACCGATCGAACGAGGAACGATCAACGTGAATGTTAACAATGGATACGCGTAAGTAACGAAAAATCCGAAATCACGTAACTTCGCTTTCTAGGATTCGCATTTGATCGCTTCAACGCGCAACTTCTTCTTACAGCCTTGACGGCTGCTTCTGCCATTTCGGACAGAAAGTTCTTACCATCCTGTGAGTCATTACACGCCGCGTGCAGATTTTCCTTGGTATCCTCGCGTGTTTTTCGCGTATTTCAATATTAGCCAAGAGTCCATTGCGTCGTGATGTTGATTTCTGGAAAGAAACTTTTTTCACATATTTACATTTTTTTTTGCCACTACTGAATTGCCTTTGCGTGGAAGCTTATATACCGAGAATGGAGTCGTCCAGTCTACGCGTTCCGCACGAAGTTGGCTTTTGATGAATTTTTTTTTCTTCCGAGCAACTTCGTCAAATAGAATTTCTCCCGGTAACAGCCATGAAAGTCGAATAAGTAGTTGCCACGTGACTCCTGGTCGCCATCGCGCTTCCTGTCACGACTGTTACGCTCTGGAATCTTTTGGGAGTAAAAAGCCGAGAGACCCGGGACTGACGCAATTAAATCGTACAATTCGCCCAATCAAGGACCTACGGCCAAATGAGCAGCAGCCTTGGTACGTCGAGAAACCATAAAATCGCCATCGCTCTTTACAGTCTGAATAATCTAGCGCCTATTTACCTCGTTACTCGATTTTCACGTGACAGCAATCCCACGTGGTCAAATGTCACTTTCCACTGAACTGTCAAAATTTTTTTTCACGCAAACGTCAAACCAATACAAGCACCATGTACGAGCGATGAGTTTTCATGAAACTACCGTAAACACGTGATACCTTCACGGCTCGTGCGTTTCCTTGAAATTTGCATAAATTAGAAAATTCGCCAAAACACCTGAGTTGCAGTTATTGCACGTACGCAATGCGCGGCGACGCCCCCCTATTGCAATTGTACGCACCGCCGCGTGTTTACGTGCGTGACGCCGATTTCGCGGACAAGTCTTAATGGCGATTCTCTTCAATTACGCGACAAACCAACAGCTAGAAAACGCGACTGCAGTGCCATCTAATGTACCACAAATACCGCCAAAGACGCGAACCAACGAATCCTCGTAAGATCGCAAAGTCTAACCTAGAAACATAGCAAAGTTCGATCGTACCAAAAAAAAAAATCAGACAACTTTATTCATGCTCATTTGCGCTTCCTATCTATAAAATGACAATACCGTTCCGCGAGACTATGACAAAAAGAAGTCTCCAGGATGACAACTTAGAAGATCTGGAGCACCGAGGAGACAGGCATTCACTTTCCATCGATCCCGATCCGCGAGTCTCTGCGTGATTGACCAATCGAGTCACGGAGTTATTCATCTACGTAGAAATTCCCGTCGACGATTCTTATCAAGTTTATTGCCAGACGAGTGAATGCACGTCCACGTTAATTTTACATAACAACAATACTTTCACGAGGTTTCTGTTAGACGTCTAAGATATAATAAAAGAGAAAAAAAAGAGAGAATCAACACCCATGTACCTATAATAGCATCAGACAATTTTTTAATTTATATACCAGATTATCTTGTATCTTCGATACTCGTTCCCCGGTTAATTCCTGGTCTAAACAATTTCTATTCAACGATACCATCCACTCTAATTACACTCCGCGATTGAAGTCAAGACCGATAGACATGCATCGAACACACAGTGGAATTGCGTTCTGCTTCGAAGTCTAATTACAAAATATTCCCCGGCGATAATCAACTGTACACTCTCTTATAATTGATCATCGCTGGTAACAACGCGTACGATATACGATATTGCCTTACACACGTAGGAACTCTGGGAAAGACGATAAATCAATAAGATTCGACGAGGTAGCTAAGAATACAATTCTTTATAAACGTGTCCATCGAGTCGTCCTTATACACTTTCAAATATTCCCGCCAGAGTGTGTTGCCCGCGAAATTCAAAATCCTTATGAATACCTCGCACAAGGCAAGACTCAACGCCAAGATGCTATTTCAGCGGTATTGTATATGCATATATCACCCCGTATGATCAAGCCCAAAAAATCGACTTATTCGCAAGAGGATGACAATGTAAATGCAAAAAAAAGTCTCAAGTGCCCGCTAAAATGCCAGGGTAGTAACAGTGCGGTGGGGATAATTTCTCCAATAAATTTCCACATGCTCATTAACCGAGTCACTGTCGTTCCCCGAGTTGTGTCGACCCTCAATAGATGGGGGGTTCGTCGTCAAGGTGACGTAGTGGTTTTCGAAGGGCCATACTCCTAAGGGTGGATTCGTAGAAAGCCGTTTCCTCGGCAGGACCTCCCGAAGGACCTTCCGTTTCCCCGACCTCGGACACGCTTGTGCTCTCGCTCCTGCGATTTGACAGAGTAAAAAGTCGATGAAAAAATGATCATCAAAAACATGTTTACATACGAGCCAGTAACACGAGCCACTCGTTGACAGTCGATACGTCTGCCTGCACGTGAGACCAATTTGCCCTTCTCGAGACGAACGCGTCTAGGTCATCGTTGACAATTACATATCAACATACACAATTGTTTTTACACGCGCTATTTTACAAGATGGTGGGCCGTCGTTATAGTCGGATAAAGAAGTCAGCAGATCAGCAGTCAGTTAACTGACACACGTTGACAAACTATCCACAGTAAATTATACCATATGTGGATTGGTATGTCTGAGAGTAATTTATCTGGGACTTTATTAATTCGAATATGACTGGTTCATGGGTTCTTATTTATCGACTTGGATACGCTGCTGGCTGTAGTGTAAGTCCATTTTTTCAGCTCCCGGAAGGCAGCAGCAGATGCGAGGGAGACTTAGGAGCTGTGTGTGGGATGATTAACGCGTGGGGTTAAGGATGGTTGCGTGGACGGGTCGACCGAAAAGTAAGGCATTAAGTGGGAGTTGAATATTGCTGCCTTTGGGACTTTACAATGAAAATGGTGCCAGGGTACTACACCTATATGGTAGGTTCGACATAATGAAGAGACTCTTACTTTCTAAAGTAATCAGGAAGCCGACTAATTGTAAGTGGATTTTCGCGTGTTAGATCCGATATACCTAAAACGCTCGAGTTAAAAATTTCCTCGTAGGTATTCTGTCGAGATTGCACCAAGAGATCGTCTACAGGTTGTACAGCATCGAGAGGATGAATAGATCCAAGATGGCGGCTATCAAAAATTGAACAGGATCTTCGAATAAATCGTGTACAGCGAACGACGAAGAAAAAGTCACGTGATCTTGAAATGATTAACAAAAAAAAATCATAAAGAGTGACAAACAGGGACATGTCGACGTCGCGACGCTGCAGGAGCAAAAGAGTCTCAGGAATGAACAGTCGGCGATGCAACGTCTACAGTCCCAAGGACTCGGCTACCGTTCGCCCTACGTGTATCTTTTTCGTTTGTTTTCTTCTACCACCCGCCGGGACAAGAATAATGGAATTATGAACTAGACCAGGCTTGACAAATGATTGGTTCCTCGTCGGCACAAGAGAGTCATACATCTCAACGTCCAACATAAAGACTCCTTTGAACTGCCAAACGAATCGAAAGAAATATAAAATATTTCCCAACAAAAATTTTTTTTAATCTTCAATTGTCTAAAAAAAATTCAAAATCTTTCGAATCTACGATAAACCTCGACATACCCAAACGAAGAAAACCTCCCCTATCTGTCTTTCGCTAATTCGATGAAACTTTCGTAAAGGTCTTATCATCACGCCACAGTCGGCCGTACCCACGATTCGGCCAGCACCGCCGTCTTGTTCAAAACGAATGCCAAATCCATAATCCGTGCCAGGACGCACCCCTATCCCTATGATATATCAGATCCGCAGTCTTCGCAATCAGTCACAGGACACGACAGGACAGCGCCCTGCTATTGTACAAGATTGACGCGAGCCACGAAATCAGCGAAAATCACATATCAAAAGAGCCTAGCCTATATAGTAATGAATTATGACAACGCTACAACGGATACCAATACCGATAACGTAGTACAAGGGTGGACACTTCCCATCCGACATTTCTCGTCATCGGTACCAAGTAAAACGAGTGAGTCACGATCTGACGTAACCGCAGTCACTGTATAACTCACCTTGTAATCAAATAGGATCTGTGCATAGTGCATACGTATATATAAACACACAGGGACCGTGCTCACGCGGAGCCGTGAAAGTCGCATTTTCTTATAACTTTATACGGTGAGCTCGTATCGAGTGCAACGAAAGGCTCGCATCTGGCTGTACACGTACGCCTTGGTTATCGCATGAATTTATTTGTTGCCCGGTAGTGACCATTACGAGCGATGAGGAGAGCACGTCGCCTACCTGTACACAGACACACAGGTACGTTGATAGCCATGCACAGAGAGTTCAACCCTCGACAATTTTATACTTCCCGATCGGTTAGAGTGCCTCGTTCTCTCCTAATGGGATAATATACCGCGAGGTGAATGTTCGCGGAATAAAGATGAGAAAATGAGAAAAAAAGAAATTATATACGCCACTAAATGCACATAAAATCCAACGTATACAAAGTGCAAAATTGTATATACGTCGAATAAAATCGTAAAGAGAGATTTAAAATGACACTCAATAAGAACGACCTCAGAGCGTTATCGATACCCTGACAAAAGGTCTAATCACTCGGTACGGATGATAAACCAATAACAATCAATTGTTCGCAAGCGTCCGCTGTGGTATAAGATTATCGTGCGTCGGGCTGAGCCGAGTGAATGTAAAGCGACCGCAGTGCGATATACCGTTACCGCCTTTTTTTTTCAAGCGGTCGCGACATACGAGCAGTCTTACCAAACCCGAACCACATTGACAGCACTGCCAATGAGATTTGTGTTATCGGACTCAACGTGTTATAAAGATTCGATATGGCTCTTACGTCGACCAAAAGAAACGCACGGGCACTCGTATTTAATCAGCATGTACGTTAGAAGCGAGTGAAAAATATGGGGAAAAAAAATACGAGAAAATAATTTTCGAAAAAAAAAAAAAAAATGTAATACTAAAAAGACATTCGCCAAGTGTCCAAAAGATCAAGACTGTCGATCAGTTACATCCTTACAATATATGCTCACCCGGTAGCAGTGAAATTGTTTCCATCTGTCAGTACTACAGTCTGTGCGTAAGGTTCCAGCAAGCCAGGATTTCGTATATACAAGGGCACGCTACGCGGCTCGTGTTCCCTTCTCGTGACTCTTGTTTCCATAGAACCACTGTGAGTCAATTGAATCGCATGAAAGTCGTGTGGACGTGATAAATAAACACGGTGTAAAAATACCATATGTATACAATACGAGCTACGGCCTTACTGACAAACAACGTATTTCAAACAATTTCTAATTCGAAAGAGACCTGCCTCTGATCGGGGTCCAAGCCAGCATTCAGAACGGCGGCTAATCCCACGGGATCACTGGCAATTATCGTACCCTCCCTCAGACTGGGAATCTCCTCGAGGATGTTCACAGGGCTCATTAGCGTTCGAGATGCCGGTGTGGTAGGTGGAGTTATCGCGATCGGAATTGTCAATCCATTATCTGTTACGGACTCGTCTAAAAGAATGACATTTTTCATAGTGCCTGATAACGGCTGCATACGAAATTTACTTGTAGATCCTCTGGACACAATCGACGTTGATGGCACCGGAGATGATAGACTATGGATAAATATACTCTGGCTACCACTTTCTTGGCCATTTTCTATTTCCGTTGAGTTCATAATGATCCCGGGATACTCTTCGTGCGCGTCGTGCTCTGTAAGGAGGAAATCTTTAATGACGTCCTGGAGGATCTTTCGGTTTGAATAGGATTAACTAGGGACGTACTACTGATCGAGTTACTCAATGAGATATGTAACGGAAGTATGATCGATCGATCGTTAGGTCACTTTCCTTACTTCGTTGCATATATCGTGTATACTAGGTTTACGTGTACTCTGGGTTACTCAGCTGAAACGTCAGGAAGATGATCTGCTCTGGTAGCGAGATCAGAGATTTATTATGAACAATCGTTTTTTCAATTCTACCTCTGCTTAATGGATACTTTATTACAGCGATGACAGCTGTCAAACTCGAATGAGGCATTTCAGCTGTATTACTAGGTACCGGTGTTTATCGGTATAAGCTATGTAACGGTACACGTTAATCAGCATGGCGGATGCAATATGCATAGAAAAAAGAAATTTTTCTTATTCGATCAATTTCGTTTGAGTACCAAGTGGACCGTTTATGAGCGATAATAAGTATACTTGGCGAGACTCTATCCAGTCGCTTGATAATCTAACGGTCGATTTATCCTCACGCCATTTGTGTGGGTTAAAAAGAATTATTTATTGTTGTTATTATTATATCGAATATATAGAGCATATGAAAGTTCTCGGTGATCAGTTTTTCCTTTCAGTCTAATTTTGGGAACAATGTCTGCTTATTGACTTTCCCCAGTTACCGGAAGTGACGAGTCTACGATTTATCTTACTAGCTTACCACTGGGACTTCCGGATACCACGATTGTTCCGGATTCCATCGACCTGGGCGATGATGACTTTACGACATTTTTTGAATTTCCAGTAAAACGGCTCATCAAACGTTTCAAATGATTTCGAATGTTCGGTAACTTTGGTCTATTCATTTTAAGGCGATCGCTATTCTCTGACGCGTCGACAGACTCGGATGAATTCGTATCTCCTGTTGTGCTCGACCTCAACGACGTGTCTTCCGGTTGCCTGGTGCGATATGATGCCAACAATTTTCCCATCTCGAACTTCCTTCTTGATTTACCTTTTCTCTCGTCGCTAGCCTTCAACGAATAATTTTGAACAAACACAGGTTTTACGTGAGTTAGAGAAACTCTTTTCTAATCCTAGTTACTTTCATCTTTCCAACCATACCATCTATCTCACGTGTCCAAAAAAAGATCTCTTGTATGATCCCAGTAACGGTATTCCTCGTATATGGATTTTATAACGATTCAAAATGAGTGCGTCCCCAATTCGCAGAACCTTGGTATCCCTCGCTTTGGTAAAGGTGGACTTTCATCGCGCGTCACGGCACAGGATAGATCGCTGGATCGTTTTTTACACGCGATTGCATAAGGTCTCGTTGCTCTCTCGACTGGGTCTACTGATAAATTTGGAGAAAAGTATTATTTGACGTTTCAGGAAATATGGAAAACTACGATAATAGCTCAGTGGTGCCAATACTTATTTGCTATGGAAACAATAAGCAGAAACTTCAAATAGCTACTTTATCAGTATCATTATCATTATCGATGTACATACAATACTGACGAATGTCAAATATGCATCCAAACCTCTGTATAGATAAAGTTCAAGAATTTCTAGGGCCTTGCCGTCAAAACCGCCATTATTTTTCGCGGGAAACTTTCTAACGCCATGACAACGCTTGTGGTTGTTTAATGAACCTGATAATTACATTTATCAGGTGTATCGCGAGCCTGTCTATCGTTTGCGGGACGATTAACTCTCCCAAATAGAAACAGGCATCTCCGGTTTCATTTGCATGGATAAGCCGGTTACTGTGATAAGCTAAAATGATACGTCAGATCGTTGAGAGTATTTTTAGTGATTTCGCTAATAAGCGAATTAATGATTGGGAAGGTGATCATCTTTTTTTGAAACATTTGATGAACGTATTGGAAAGCATGAACTTTCGAGAGATTTTACACTGTGCCTAACAGGAACAGCAAATAATATTGATTATATATCCTACGAGAGGAAGAAGGGTACTGGGAGATATTGAAAAATAAACAGACATAACGAAAGAACCGTTCGTCGGTTCCGAAATCGAAGCCATAAAATTCCATGTAAATTCATACGTAGAAATCGATATACATTGAACAATGAAGTAGCAGGAAATATCATATGATGATATAACATTTACTTGACTTACCGGATATGCGTAGGGCGTGCAAGGAACGTAGAATTCTCTGCTCATAATAAATAAAGTCGAAAAATGTTGTAAAATCCAGCTGATGCTCGTGGGGATATGTCAAAACACCGGTGGCGCCATCTTACGCCTGTAACAAGGTCGTCAAGCTGTCACGAGGGCAAATTTCCGACTTTCCGCGCGCGAACCCATCATTTTTACAGAAAATAATCTATCCCAAAGAATTCGGCACTATGCGTGACTGTGAAAACGGACACTCGTGATGATTTAAAGACAGTCAAGCGAAATTGCAAACTCGCTGTCAAATCGCGCTACCAGTAGCCACCGACACAGGCACTCACTGCTCACTGATAATTAACGATTTGATTGCGTACCCGCCAGTCACCTTTATTGCACTTTCTGTTGGGGATTTTTTTTCTAATCTATGGTCACTTCCGGACTTTTTTTGACCTGCTGGGATCCTCGTGAATTGTTTTCCGGGGCGTACTGGAGAGTTCGGATTGCGACACTCCGCTGGCCGCTACGCCATTTTCATTCTGCGGTCCCTGACTCACTTGCTCACCCACGAACCACCACCTTTCACGTCAACTGACGACTGCCGACTGCCGTCACTACTCCCGAGGCTTTATTACACTTTGTTTCCTGCAGATGGTGCTGCTGTGAAAGAGCGGATTTTAATTCAGCATCGATAAGGTAGACACCGATGCCCTGAGATATATCCAAGAGACTCTTGCAGGGAGTTACATAAAGACGATATACGGAGAGACACTTAATGATGAGTCATTCCAAGTCAATTTTTATATTGAATCTGCACAAAGAACCTTGAGATTGAGGTCGATGACCTCGAAAGGGTAGACGTTGATTGGATGATGGAAATTTTTCTTTTAATTCTATTTAATACTCTTGTTAGAATATCGTTTCAGACATGAATATAAATAGTACTTCCAATGTTCCAGGAACTATCAAGTATGGACGGCCCTTGAAGAGACCTCTTCATATTTAAATATCTTAGAAGTTTTATATAAATTTTTTACTGCTAATAAAAATTCTTTTCGTGACTCAGTTTTACTGATAAGGATAACTTCTCATACCTCTCGTACATTCTTTAGGCCACATTTCTTCAGTTTCATCCACAGTCCTTGTCGAAATTTTATAATTACATTCGTTTGGCCCACTCATGTTTTCTGAACAATTTATTGATGTTTCTCGTAATAAATTATTATTGCTTAGCAATGATTCGTCCTTAATTGTTATAGGACAATTTTTTAAAAATGAATACTTTCGAGCTAGTATGGTCAATGCTGCTACGAAAGAAATTTCTTCTGATTCATGACTTTGCTTCGTACCACAAGTCTCGAGATGTTCTTTATATTCATTTTTTATGTTTTCTTTCTGCGAATCAATATTCTTTGACGGTTCTTCTACTTTCCTCGAATAATTTGTGCATATAACACTATCCAACGGTTGAACATCATTAAAAGATCTTGCACTATTGGGTTTTTTATTTAAACAATTCTTCCTGATATCAAATTCTCCATCCACATTTTCCCTTGTCGCTTTCAGGTTTTTCAAATTTCCACAAGAAAAACAATCCAAGGTCCCAATTGACAAAATCGATGTACTTTTCGCACAATCTCCATACGCCATACTATAGTCCAAACTCAAAGCTCGAACTTTTCCTTGGATTTCAGATAATTTATTTTGCAACGGTGCAAATTCTCCTTCGATCCGCGAAATCGGGTAATAATTGAAAGTGCTATGAGGTTTTGGAAAATATTGAGATTTTGGAGAAATAACGGCATATATTTTCTTCCTCTTACTTGACGGAGACTTGATATCATAAATTTCTTCTTCTACTGTCGAATCCACCTCGATAGAACTTCTCCTATGTGGAATCGTTCCATGCTTTCCACGAATGCAAGAATAGGAATTTGCATTCTCCATTTTGTCTTGGTATCCATCGCGATATACTACGTTGCCATTTGAAATGGTAAAACGAAGCTCAGTATCGTCGTTCTTCTTATCGCATTCGTAATGCGACTCCGTGACTGAAGCAGAACCAGATAGCATCTGCAAATTGGTTGATATTTTATGCGTGAATTCGCCGATGTTGCCTCTCAATTCCATACAGTCATGAGAGGAATCGAAAATGGGTCCTGTAGATAATAAATTAGAATTAGGAAATTTCCTCGAAATGTTCATACCCATTTCGGGTAGTGATTTGACTTTGCTGGTATCACCAATGTGGTCTAATTTCTTTGTAGAATTAATGTTTGCAAACTTTCTGCATAATATTTTTGGGGAATTGTCGCAAGGTACGAATGGTTCGCTAGAAAACTTTGGTACAAGATTTCTATCCCAAATATCGTGCGTTCGGAAACATGATGATAAAGGAGCTGTTGGTGTGTTTGGAATTTTTGAAAATGGCAATGCATACTGTCCTCGGGGACTGTGAAAACCTTCGCTTGAGGTTTCGTAATCGCAGTCCGAGTTTGTATTTGTAGTAGGAGTTGTGGTTAGAGCAATGGAAGCGAGACTGGGAGAGGAAAGTCGCTTTCCAAATGGATGATCCCCTTGACTGAAGTAAGTGGAAGAGAACCGATGGACTTCAGTGATAGTTTTACTTGACATATTTGGAAATTTACGTAGGAAGAGATTTTTAAGTGCGGTTATGGTGGTTTTCTATTTTTTCAAATATTAAATAGGCATCATTTATTTTATCTATAAGGAGTTCTTTGTCACGTTCATTTGAACACAGACACAGTCGATAAAGACATTTATTGTCACTAGAAAGTATATCGAAAATAGATTTAGGTGTAGAAAATAAAATGTAAATGTCAATAGAAAAGGTTCTGCTACTTTGTCACTGCGATTCATACTCAGAGAAGCTCCAAGTATTCTCTGAACAATTTCTGAACCTAGTTGCATTTAACATTTAAAAACTGCATAGTCGTGTATCAAAAGATTTATTAATGAAAAGTATCAAATTTTTTCTTAAATAAAATATTATATACACATAGAACCGCCCATCTTTTTCTGATTTCTTGCCTTCACACAGCACGGCCCTTTTCCGCATGATTTTGCACCGGACTTGGATGATGGTCGTGGAGGTGCTGCAGAGGATGGATGTTTCTTCATTTTCGTCTCGATCACAATATTTTGCGGCACGAGAATTTCCTCCCAAGGAATCTCAATATCATCCAGTTCACACGATTCCTCTTTGGGTGGTGGTTCTATGAAAATTGGTCTTTCAAGAGCAAGATCGCTCCACGGTATTTCCAAAGTTGAGTCGCATGTTGCTAGATCTTTCAAATGTGTGTGAATAGTATCCGTCACAAGTAAATCATCCCAAGGTAATTGCATGATCCCAGTTGATTCCTTTTTCTCAGCAATCCCTTCATCCGCCATATCATTTGCCAAGGAATCCTGTACAAGTTGATTCAACGATACTTTGACACGTATTTTCATACCGGTAGCTGGTAGAGCTATGTCCTTCCAAGGTAATTCAATTTTGGAATCACACGGTATTGATATTTCTGAAAATTCTTTACGTAGATACTGCATATATGGCTCGTGCCAGACTTCCTCTTCCGGATTGAACACTAATGGTTGCCTTTTCCTTTTACACTTGTCCCAACCTGCTTTGGCCTCTACTTTTTCTCCTTGTTTAATACAGGAGCATCGTCCGGGGATTCCTCTGCTGTTCATCATGACGAATATTTTTGTGGTATTCTTAGAACCGTGACTCTTCGAATCGAAACGGTTAATCTTTTACTTTTTTTTATATTTTTTTCTTTTTCATACCTAATAATTTTGCAACATGTTCATGTAACCTGACATCATGCCGGCTAGAGATCTTTTGTTTTCATGAGATTTGTTGGATATATTTCATACGAGGAATCCAAAAGAACGCCGACGTCAACGTTTAAATGTGAACAATCCTCGTAATCGATCCGTGCTAGTTCTCGTTTGAGTAGAGCTCCGAAGCATATAGCAGCGTATGTAACGTGGACGAATTTGAAAGCCGGTTGTGTTAGAACGAGTTGCGACTCTTTGAACCGCTACATCTGTTGGCGGAGAATGGTATGACGTTAAAAATCCGCCAATTGCCGATAAAAGGAAATCCGTGGAGTCTCCAACGTGAGTTCGAGTTCAAGAGCGGAACAGAAGACGGTTTAATTCAATTGGGACTGATCGTAGAGACAAAAGAAATTTATAAGAGAAAGTGTTACGTAATTTTAAAATATACAACGCGGCTTAGTATATCGTGAGGACGACGAGGAAAGTGTACGCGAATGGACACTTGAGCCACGTAGTGGGACGACGTTTAGAAGGCAGCCATCTTGCTATCCCTAATCAAAGATCTTTGGCTAGCGGGTTTCGTTGTCTGGTTTTCAGCCAGTTAATATCAACACACAGTCCATCAAATGGCTTTAAAACGAATTAACAAGGTACGTCAACGATTCGCAGTGTTTATACGGCATAAAAGTGGCCGGGTTTCGGTGTGGTGTGTGTCAAATCCGGTTGAACGCCCTTAACGATTTTGCAGTGAAGCAATGTGAGCCAGCATCGAAAATCATGTTGGCTTTTACCCCTTTTTTTGCATTCCCCAACCGTGCTCTGGTTTTCTTGCAATCGCATTTATCACATTATAGAGACTTTCGTTTACAATCGAGGGTCTCTTTGTGCTTGTGAACATCGCCGAGGTGACAGTGAAAATCGGAAAAATTTCGAGTGGCTGGCCGATAAATAGCCGGAAGTAACGTAAAACTGTGCGTTATATATATATATATATATGTATATATATATATATATATATGTATACATATATATATATGTATGCACATACGGGGCCATAGATAGTTTGGATATCGTAGAAAACCAATTTCATTAGACGGCTACCAAGTCTTTGTAGGAGCCTACCACGCTGGACTTTCCGGTGCTATACATCCACCTCGAATCTTTATGATAAACTCACCGCGAGTCTGTACTAGGTGTTAGTAGGTCGGCATGAGTCATTTACTTTAGTGCCTTTGTACATAGTTATATACCATTGGTTTGCATTGTCATCCATTTCAATGTTTTGCTTAAATTGTACTCCGAGAGTGCTTGCTTCTTACAATCTATCCACGTACAATCCTTCGAGTCTGTTCGCATCTATGATACATACTACTGGTATAATTTCTAACTAATATATAAAGTATGTATTTTGAATTGACCAAAAATCCTTATATCCTTTATATTTAATGAAATAAAATATTCAGCATCTGGTACTAAAAGTAGCTGCGTATAACGGTTTACGAAATTTTAAAAGACACTGATATCTTTACATTACGCAAGATGTCATAGATAATACAAACGCATGCTGTAAATAATATATATCACAGAAGAAAAATTCTTTACTTAAAATATCTACTATCTCGAGTATTTGTCTAATTTACTTTGCTATGGTAATACAGAGTTGGTTGATACATCATATATTCCAAAGAAAGTTCTATTCAACAGAAAACACTATACATTGGTTCAGACATACATACTCATAAGTTAAATACTAACATGGTTGTATATGCACACTTGATCTTTTCTATCTATATGCTTGCAAATATTCTTATCAGACAGATTATTGACTGAAACTTTTAGTGCAATGATTTTTTCTTACCCATTATGATATAGTAATGGTAATATATGAATATCCATCAGAGATATTTATTAGATTTATATAAAATGCACAATATTATGAATCAAAAGGCTCGATTATAGGTATGGGCTTATAACATAAAAAGATGCCTTACAACAGATTGTTGTAGGAATAATCAGTCTATTATATGAAAATTCTCTTTACCACTGCATTTGAATATAGAAAAATATTTTTTGTTTCTGTGTTTTGTCTCACAATGTTTCATTTTATTTACTTTATTATTACAGGAACTTCAGGATCTTGGAAGGGATCCACCTGCACAATGCTCTGCTGGTCCTGTAGGAGATGATTGTAAGTTTTCATGTTGTATGGTTACAGTCACCAGTCGTCTCAAACGTTTTTTAAAAATTTTGTCTATAATATTTGAGTTATCTAACAACATTCAGTCGCATACATAATATCGAAAGGCACAAATGCACATATCAGCAAAATGTCTATGCTTCGTAAGGAAGGACATACTAAAAGACAGCAAGAGAGAAGCAATAGCTTAATTAACATCTTTTTAACGTATCCCTAGTAACTTTAAAATTAGATGCATACCTCACATTCCAAAAATAATACACGACAAAAAGACGTGCTTATGATCATATAGCCACCCTAAAGAAAGTTACTTTATCTGCACAATCTGAGCACTGTCTGCCTGTGTTCGTGTGATACGTTTTATGTTTTAATTCAATTGCTAATAGCTAGACTCTTTTTTTTAAAAAGAATTTACCAGCGTTAATATAGATTCTATAAATAGGGCGGCAGGGTCCATGTGGCTGTATACTCCCACTACACGTCGTGTAAAATACATTTTCTTCTTTCTCATTCGAATTCTTTCCACATGTAATGACTGCTAATCAATTATTAGTTTGAATTTACCGTCATGTCATTATCTTCTGTGTTTACATTTATAAGTAGCTCGTTAGACATTAAAGGAGCTTTCGTAATTTTAATTTAGATAATCATTTAATAATCAATTAAGTAAAGTATATACTCAGTGGATTACAATAACACACTTTGGCAAAGGCAGGCTATTTATACTTACAATAGTAGATGATTGTTGTTAACCTTGAGTCCCCGTTTGTCTTAATATTTCATTAAAATATCATCAATCGATTATCAGAGTGAACCCATTCAACCTAGAAACACGGTATTCCGCGCATGGCTTTGTACGAGGAACACTCGATTGATCTCCTTCCCTTTTTCCTGTGTACTGTAAAAAAAAGAATACATCACTGGTAATGACGCATGATAGTAAATTGCGTGATAATGAATGACTTTCACTTTGAGAGCGTCGCGTTACGTAATAAAAATGACAAATTACGGAACATTAGAAACGGCCTCCTAACCTTGAAATATTTCTAATGAGACATCTTAGTTTTGCGAATGTTCGGGATACATTGTATAATGATCCAATTGTCCTCGACTTGTGGCTCTCCTTAACACATTTATATTGTTTCAGTATTCCACTGGCAGGCCACTATTATGGGACCAGTAAGTGATATATTTTATTTGTTCAATACCTATATTCTTATCTAATCCAATTACCCTTGGTGCGTGGTAAATTTGCTAAAAAGATGGTAAACACCGGGCAGTCGTCAATTCATTTGCACGTGGGGCGTTGGTGCAATAATTTCGAAGAAATGCTTCGAGAGGCTAGACATTTTTACCATGTTGAATCAAGAAGGGAGTGAAAACTCGTATAACATTATTTTTTTTTCAGCCTGACAGCCCCTACCAGGGAGGAGTATTTTTCTTAACAATTCACTTCCCAACAGACTATCCATTCAAACCCCCTAAGGTATGATAAGACAGATTCCTTGCATAATATGGAAAACAATCAAATGAAATATTTACGCAAAAATTTAATGCCCGCAGGTTGCTTTCACGACCAGAATCTATCACCCTAATATTAACAGTAATGGAAGTATTTGTTTGGATATACTGAGATCGCAATGGTCTCCAGCACTCACTATTTCAAAGGGTATGTACAGAAATACAACACTTATTATCAGAACTGTGATATTTTATACCCGGGCTTCTGGACTGGCAGCCTACACTGTGCAGTGACAATGCTAGAAAACACACGTCAGGCTATACAGAGAAAGGCAGGAAGATAGTTTCAATATCGACCACAGACTTGAGTTTACCGTATCAAAGAATACACGGAGAAAAAAAATATGGCGGTCGCTCTATAGAGTCGTTATAATATAGAAGTATGTTGGGAGGATGATGGTAGAGCGTAGAATGGAAAGGAGGGGGGCTGGTCAATATTTTATATAGTCAGTCTAAAAATATGTGGCGATTAACGAATTAACGATTAACATTTAAAGGAAACGATGATAATTAGTATGACGTATCGTCGTGAATGATTTCAGTGTTACTGTCAATATGCTCTCTGCTGTGCGATCCGAATCCAGATGACCCTCTGGTGCCAGAGATAGCAAGGATATACAAAACTGACAGGGAGAAGTACAACGAATTGGCACGCGAATGGACGCGCAAGTATGCCATGTGATGCGCCAATCTCCGTTGACCTCAACATCCAAACGCCACCTCTATCAGCAAGCAACCCCAGCCTAATGCCACTTACCGATCAGCACCGATTCAATCTAGCTACGGCTTGTTCGATCTTAAAGTTACGCCGCGACTCAGGCCCGCAGAACACTCAGGCCAGCCGTGATCAATCTGATGTTCCCTCCGCTCTGGGTAGCCTGCGAATTTTAAGACGACGCCACGATGGCAATTGAGGCAATTTCAAAGGTGGTCACACAACAATATATATATATGAATCAAGAAAAAAAACATGTCCGCTTTGATTTTCATAAATAAAATGAAATTAAAATATAGGAGAGTGAAAGTAGGATTTGTATTTGAACTTAATAGTTTAATTTCTAATGATTGTGCTTATAATAATGTAATATTGTATACCTACTTTCTCAGTAAAAAAAAAAGGAAAAGAAATGGAACCCGAACTGACAACACACCGATTGTTAGTTTTAAACGTAACCGAGCGAGTTTTGCCCGTCCCATATGTGGGTCCGATGCGGTCACTTTTTTTGTAAGACTGGGCTCTATATAAATACTACTGAAACTATACCTATACATTTTGTTTTGATTATTAAACAACGACAAACAAGCAAACAGAAAAAATCACCTTATACTACTGCTACTACTATTAGAGTACTACCGCTATTACTACTATTATACTATTACTATTTGCCCGACAAATTCTACGAGTAACTCAAAATTAGCCGTCTGTGACTTGATTCGTCGTCGGTGTGGAGTTATTTAAATTTATCATTTCAATGTCTTAATGGTTGCACGGCAAATACGGGACTATGGACACTTGCGGAGATGGCAGTATAACGATTGTAGCGTGCGTAAGGGAACGAAGGGACAGTAGTACTACTTTAAAATTAAAATAATTCGAACTGAACGCTCTCGTACGTGTACTCGAAAGCGTCTCTACCATCTAAGTATGCTATGTAATTTATAATATCTCTCATGCCGCCGGGACGCCACTTTGTGACGTCTACTTCGAAATTCTCTTGATATATTTCTGTATTCGTGGTCCAACGTCATATCCGATTATGAATGTACTAATGATCTCGTGACGTCAGTAGATCACGTCCACTGTTATTAATCATTATGGTGTTGTTTGTTGACAAACGACTGACGATTTCTTCGTTGACCATATGAAATATTGTCTTGAGAATTTTGAAATTTGCTGAGTCTGTATGTTATAGCGTAGAGAAACGCGGTTTATGCGGCGCAGAGTGGACGGCAATATTTGGAACGAGGCGTGCGTCGCCACGCTACGTTTAGGCGAAATGTAAGAGCATGCGATGGGAATAAAAAAGAAATGATATTGATGATCCAGGACAAGTTTAAACGAAGGGATTTAAGAGATGGAAAAAACGTGAAACTTAAAAAAAAATTAAAATTATTATCTTCTTTGCGACGATACCTCGATGTACTACCAATGTTATTTGCGGCGTGCCTTTGCGAGTCAACAATTTGCCGGTCCTCCATTTTTAACGTTCACATTGGTCACGTTCCTTTTACTATCCTTTTCTTCTGGCTTATCCGAAATTTCTCTCATCTCTTATAGGCGGATCCTCCAGTTTTACTTTTCCTGCCCCTTTGTCTCTTCCTACTCGCTCCTTCTTTCCCTCCTTTTCTTTTTTTATTGTTTAGTTTTTTTTTTGTCTTGAAAAGTACCCCTTTCATCCACAATATAACGAAGTATTTATGGTATGTAAACGTCGCAGGTTTTCCGCAACAGGCAACAAGACACGTAGATTAAAATAGAAATTATAATTTTAATTATTGTCAAATATTCTCAACATTGTATTTTACAATATATTGTGGTTGTAAAGGATCATGAACGGGTTCTTGACTTATTTACGATGAAACCTGTCACATGGCCGTTACTCGTTTTATATAGAGAACGACAGGACGTATTCGCCTCAATTCCTCGAATGCTCAACTTTCGCTCCCAGTTCAATTGCACCATTATAAATGCACTCGAACGCACCTCTTCGCACTCGAAGAACCGCGTAGCGCTCCTTTAGCCACTTAATTATTAATAATGGTTAGCAAGGACTACGGCATCCCTGGATAATTAGATTGTATACATATAAAACAAGTATCAATAACCGTTGATATCTACATATATATACTGATCCTGACGAAGAACCAAAAAAAGAAATGCAAGTACCAAGGGACATAAGAATCCTGTAATTATTATCATTGCCAACAATGCTACAACAGCAACACTCTTTCGTAAAGTATGTGTACATTTTAGCGTTAACCCTTTATAATGAATAAAGATTCCGTATCAAGACCTTTTTTGTCTTGTTTATCATCTTTCCTATCTCTTTCCATCCTATCGATCCCAACTCTCTCCACGCTTAACGAATTTCTTACATAATCCATCAATTCAACCGAAAATGCAAAGTAATGTCTTCGAGAATCGCAGTCTCTCATTGGTTCTCAATTCGAACGTTGCTTCTTCTTCGCTCGTGCTCCTTCTCAAGCGTATAGCTAAGGCCAACGGACTCGGTGACTTGGACGTTCCTGGGCTGTTGTGTGAGAGTCGTGACGCAGTGCAGTGGCCCCTTCCAAAGACAGTGTGCACGAATCAGATTCTTGCTGGACATCCCGCTCACAAGAAAAACTCTTCATGCTGTCCACTCCAATCACATCGGTCTCGTGCTTCATCGAATGTTGCGGCTTAGGTGACTTTCAGTTGTAGTGGCGACTTTGGAACGCTCCTTAGTTTGGTTCAATTGTTGGCGCTCCATTTGGATGTCTGCCACGTGACATGTGGACTGGATAGGAGATACTTGGACCCGCGAGAATAACGCTTTGCGTGGGACAATACAAATTTTATTATATTAAGTGTGTTCACGAGGTACGTATATCGAAGGCAACGGCACTATTGCTTTGTAATTAATTATGTTTTGGATCGCTCGCGCTAGACGTGGTTCGCGACGCAACTGTGGAACTTTCCGAGTGGCTATTGTGACGTTGGAATTTTAAATGGAATTGGAATATTTGACTTTAGCGTTGACGCTGAGAGTAAGGTGGCTTTGAATAATAAGACAAGAGATTCTTGTATACATTTATTCTTCGTGTGCTTCACACAGGCTTGTCACGTCGAGAATGGCTTCCTGTCAAAATTCGGAACTTTTCAGTGGTTAACCTCAAAAGTTTTAATCGTTATTGGTCACACCATTCGAGATAATCTGTGCTTGACTCGTACTTTCTAATTACTTGTAATTAGTATAATATCGCAGTTTTTGAATTCTAAACGAACTTTACACCTGCGTGACAACAGGCTCTTTCATTGGTCCGTGGTTTACCTATGCCTGCGCGACTACGAGTGGCTTTGATTCCAGTATAACTTTCTCGTGGATTAGAGGCGCGAGAGATCCGCGAGGTACTTGGAGAGAGAAAGAGAGATGAAGGGAAAAAGACAGAGTGAAAATGTTAATATCTCTGTAAGATAATAGGCAAATCTGGAACGGTCTTGATTGAACATAAAATATGATGTGATCGTAAGTGTAAGAGGGAAATACGAAAATATAATGGCACATGTCATATCCTTATTGCTGGCTGGTATAGTAACTAGCTAGAAAGTTGAAAGCACCGTGACTATGTAATTTATGGAGGAAGATTTCCTTTTTTCACTCACGTTTTATCATGAAATATAGTTTAATAATATTGTTACGTTGTATTCCACATTCCGTCCCTCGGTTTATATCAAGCCTAAGGAACTTCTTGCTGTCCTGGGAATGGATGTGTGTGGAAACACGTGCCGCAGTTCGATCGATTCGCCGCGACCGCGACACTTTCCACTTATTCATTACCAAAGTTATGTATACGTTGTGGAGAACAATGCAGTTATCATTCTTATTGGCACAATAGCGTACGGCGTAAATCTTGTGCAACCTTTGTTAGTATTATTTTAAATATTGTCTCTTAACCAATACAATTGAATGACTTATTTCAAATATCCTAAGAATTTCCCGCGCTTAACGTTTTACCTGTTTTGCTTTGAAATAATCTACCTCTCTCTCTCAATGTCTCTTTCTCTCATACTCTCTGTTTTCTCCCAATCAATTTAGATTGATTCGATTTCTATTAATCGCATGTAACTATAAATATCTATTATTAATCCACGTATTACGTAGTTACGCAATGAGCAAATTGTCGCAATAGGTTATAAAAAACAACGAAATAAGGTATTATTTAACATCGTACAATGTAATATGTATGATATATTGAACCAAAGTCTGTACGTAATAATTCAGCAAATTTGTCCTATACTTATATATATTCGATTAATTGAATTTTATTGTTCTTTTATTACATATAAGTACGTTTTGATAAACAGATCCCGCTACTCCAATGATGAAATTATTGGCTGGAGTCGAGGAGGTGAGCGACGAAAATTCGAAGAATTCGGATGATCGTCACGTCCGTAACAATAACTCCCACGAGAAACAAAAAACTCAGTTAATACAGGAAGCTGCAAAATCACTCGTAACAAAGGTACGTTTGACAATTTTTCTATAATAAAAAAATTCCAATTGCATTAAAAAAAAATTTAATCATAACCAATTTTAAACCCTCATAGTCTGGTATATTCGACTATATGCCATAGTTTCTTTACGATAATAATAATAATAAGTTGTACAAAAATTGTATTCAACAAAATGAGATCCTTTCTCTTCCTTTAACGTTTTCTTCTCACCGAATAGTCACTTTCTAAGTTACTCTGAACATCACTTACAATTTAGGTATCTCATTGCCATCGTCCATCTTATCTTTCCTTTCTTTTTTTTTTCTATATTATCTCTGTCAAAAACATTCTTGCTCCATGGGCTGTCCACGAGGTCAATTAGGCTGGTATTCATGGTCAGTACTTATTACATCTTAAGCACGATCTTCAGATGATCTTAAGTTGTCCTCTAGCGCGTATTAAGATATTTTTTTTTTCATTCAAAATACAATTTCACCAAAGATAAAAGAAAGAAAGTGAACATTTACCTAGAGAAGCCTGAGGCTATCGAATCAAGAGTCGCAGATGAAAAGCAGGTCCCGTTCTCGACCTACTTACCTATATCCAATGACCAGCCATCCTGAGTAAGATATTTCTTCTCTTATTTCGCTATCATCTACCAGAACATCATTGAGGTCATTTCCTGAACGATACATGACTCTGGGAAAAGAATCCTTATCATCAGAAACTCATAACGAGTATTGATTAGACTAAACACTTAAACGATTCTCCTCTATCACGTAGAGTAATTAAACTGATTAATCGTTTTTTAGACAATTCAAAAATATCACACGAAACGTGAATGAGCATATTGACGTATTAGGAGTAGTATCAATTAAGATTCTTGATACAATCTGTACTTCATTATACAGTGCCAATCGTAGCGGGAACGAATGTACCTCGTTTCCCTACTTTTTTTTCTTTACACAATTCTGATACTCATGGATGGATAATGACGAATTAATATATTCTTATCTCTTGTATGACATTGGATTTTGACCTTTTTATTGATTGGAAAAACGCATGATCAATTTTATCACTTTTTTCTGTGCATCAGCTGAAATAATTGCTGTTCTGTCTTTTTTTTCTCTTCGCTGTCCATCTCGCTCTCTATCTTTTTTCTCTTGGACCACGTCACAGAATTCCTAGTTTGCTATGGACAAACTTACAGTCGAGCTGTTTTAGTCGTCGATCGTGTCAAAGTGTAAAAAGAGCACTGGCCTACTTATGGCCAGAGAAATCCAATAGCATCGTGACCTTGATAAAGACCATCAAGAAGCAGCAAGACACTCGTAGCTATATAGATACACCGTGAACTGTGTAAAAAGTGCAAGGAAACAACTTTTGGATATACAATATTACTATTGAGAACTATTAGTTATCGCCGTATTTTTCAACAAGGATAACTGATATATTTATAATAAATTATATTCCTGAATCTAAAGGCACGTCAAAGTTGTCAATATTTAATTGTAACTTTATGACCGATATTTTCTATGCGACTAGACTCTATAAATGAAATTTTTTACTTTCAGACAAAGCATGAGGAATCTGAGGATCTTGCTGATTCGCCAATACATGGCGAAGTGACGCTGGAGGATGAGGAAAAAATGCGGCAGTTACTTCCTTTCGAAAAGGCACCGGTGTATCTGCAATTCAATCCTTTTATTCTACATGGATATAGGGGATATCTAACCACAAAATTATGTTTAGAAAGGTCTGTTTATTTTGAAAAAAAAAAGAATACTTATTAATACCTTGAATTTAGACTTATTGTATGGGAAAATTCAGTGACAAGTGTTACTGTATATTTTATGTTGTTATTTTTCTTTTCAAGAAAGAAACAGTCTTACGTTTCTTAACGCGTGTCGTTTGCTTACAGCATATTCTGGTGGACGAATGAAACTATCAACATATGGAGTCACATATTTGGATGGATGCTCTTCCTGGGACTCACGTTGTACGATCTCTGTTTGTTAAACATTCACGCGCCTTTTGGCGATAAGCTCATCGTTGCGCTGCTGCTTATTTGTTTTCAGGTAAAGCGTCACACATGTACCCAATTCCGTCTTGGTAAATATGAGGGATTAATACACGAATCAAGTATTAGTCAGTGCTATTAGATTAGATTAGATTCAAGTGCGTCCACAGGTTTCCCTTTTTTTTTTAATACCAAATTTTGAATGGCTTCGATAATAAGATATCCAATCTGCTTACTTGTGTAATGATAAAAAATCGTACAGGCATCGTGAGTCAACAGAGGAGATAGAAAGAGAATTTTAGAAAGAAAAAAAAATGTTGAGCTCTTGATCAGTTTTTGTTTCTTATTCCAGGCATGCATGATCCTATCTTCTATGTACCACACGTTCTCATGTCGCAGTGAAAAGGATTACTGGTGCTTTTTGTCCTTCGACCTTTTTGGCATCGCACTCAGTCTCCTCGCAATTTATATGTCAGGTGTTTACTATGCCTTCTGGTGTCACAAAGTGAGTGTCGGTATGTGATATGAATGAGTGGGGATTATTTTTAACAAATTTATTTAATGCACTTCCGTACAAATTTTTATAGGATTTACAACAGTTTTATCTGATAACTGTACTGCTGATATTCGTCGTAGCTATGCTATTGCAAGTACCGAGGTTCAATGTTAATGGTAATGTTAAATTAATAGTATTTGTCGCCTGGGCGGCTTATGGGGTATTGCCAACGTTACATTGGAGCATCGCCATGGGCGGTATGGAAAATCCTATGGTTAGGATGCTGTTGCCGAGAGTGCTCGGCATGTACGTTATTAGTGGCGGTGCTTTCCTCATATACTTGAGTAAAGTGCCTGAACGCTTTTTCCCAGGTACGAATGGGTCATAAGAGTATAGAGTAAATTTTATTATGATATTTGTTTAAACACATTTTTTTTATTAAAGGCTGGGTCGATTATGTGGGGTCCTCGCATCAATGGTGGCATGCACTTGTTGTCTTAGCTCTTTATTATTGGCACAATACCGGTATGCTCTATGTCGAGTACAGACTGAACCATGGATGTCCTACCAATATGAGGTTATGACATGAGGAGTCTGACGACCAATCAGGTAATTTTTATTAAAATATGAAAATATAAAATTTTGTTTTAAACTGTTTTTTGAAAGTTTTTGACTTACCGTGTATTGTTCTAGCTCCTTTTTTTGCCATGGAATGTGCCTGTGCGATGGAGTTAGGTATTTGGCCGTCATGGTGGTATCAGGAATTACCATTTTATGCTACGAAGCATATAGCCACGTGTGTAATGGAGAATCCTCTTTGGGTATATGTGAGGCGGAGAAGATTGTGATACGATGTTGTAGCAAGTAGGTCTTATGGGAAAATTTAACGTGGAGGAGTACACGAAAATTACTCACCTGTACTAAGTGAAACAAATTATTCAGGCCTGCAGTTTTCGAATCTCGATACCTAATCGATAATACGCGATTGGTATAATTTTTAAAATTTATTTGTACTTTTAGAAAATATCGTCCTTTTACGAAGTGTTTGTGGCAATTAATGTGCGGGTAATACGTAGGTAATTTTTTCTTTTGCAAAATCTCTCCATTAAGTGAGAATTTATTGTAATTTATCTGCCTTCTTTGTTTAATTAGTTTATGAACGGTATTTATTGAAATGTGCAAATTATGTGCAAAAAGAAGAGTGTTCCGAACAATGTATAGTGTTATTGTTGAACGCTGTTCAGTAAAATATATATTTATATAGAAAAAAAAATCCGGGTTATCATGATGAAATCTACTTTACCGATTGCTGCTATATTATCAATGATCATCGTGCTGAAAATAATCCGTGGTAAAATTCTTCAATCCCTTGAGGAATGTTAGATGGCGAAACAATATGCTTTTTAAACACGATGGTTACTACATGTACAATTAACTGCGAAAAAAAGTACAAGGCCAAAGTCAATATGCCAGAAATGTTGCCAGTTAATCTCTAAAGATAGTGCTACCTAAAAAAGAAATTGTGGGAAAGAGAATAAAGTAGTCCACAGAACATGATATTATATTGAGATTTGCGTATGCGTTCGTTTCCATAAATATCAAAAAATTCTCCCAAATTAGTCAAAAGTCCCATTTTAATTAGTTAAACTGTGAAAGAATTAAAGTTACCATTCCACAAATCCATTTACTCAGATTCATTCAACTCATATTATTAATTATCAAGTGTTAAGGTACTGCTTATTAACAATTCTTACGTGCTACAGAAAGATTACAATTAACTAAGGACTGCGCCATTGCATCAGTGGCAGGGAAACTTAAGCAAACTGGCGCGTGTCTTGTAGAAGAGGGTCAAAAGGATTTCAAAAGTGGGAAAGTGGTCGCTTCCCCCTCTGAACACTGTAATAGTATCGCCACCTCTAGACTCAATGAAACTCACACCTTCCTAGCTAATAATCATCTCCATATAAAAGCAAAGATATCACCTAATCCTTTCATTATTTCATTAATAAGCAAGGTAAACAAAAAACATTCAAATCCCTAACAACATATCATAACGCTAAACCAATTTTTTCCATTGCAGATATCCATCATTATCATTATATTAAAGTACTACCAATAATTAGGCACATCCTTTATCGTTCAATAGTAGCATAAAGGATAAACATCTGCTCTCGTAAAGATCCTATTTCCAAGGGTTTGACTATCACTTTCCCAAGATATAAGACGATGGCGTTTAACCGAGCGGCGATTCTTTATCCGTAAAAGCGAGCAGGGCGGAAGAATTTACGTAGCACTTAATCCCGCCGCTTAGAGGCCTCGGTAATATCACCCTACTTCACATTCTTAGCTACTTCTTCTTCGCCATCTACCGGGAACGTAAAGCACTTACTGGTACCGTTTCTCCAGTGTTCAGGTTCCTCCCTTCTTCTGGGAGCCACTCATCATCCCAAGCCTAGTTCTTCGCGTGATTCAAGTAATTTGCTGGAGGAGAGTACATCTTTCTCGATCAAACAGTCTCTTAAGGGTGAGGCATTATCGTGGCAAATCTCGTGACTAAACCTATAACGAGATAATCCATATTAAGGGATTCCTAAAAAAAATATGTTAGAATAAAATATAAACACTGATGCAGGGTTGGCTTAAATACTTAGATATGTAGACTAACTGAATTACGTTATGGTTTTTATTACTGTTTCACTGTGGACAGTGGTTGTAATCGATATCCCTAAGAACAGATCCTTTTTATCTTTCATCTAGTGATGATCATATTTTGTTGTTTAACAAAATACTTGGTAATGATTTTTGTCGTGGATGCTGACCAAGCTTGAGGTCTTTTCTCGGCGTCACGTTACTCTGACATTCAAAGCAAGAAGATGAACCAGGATAACTCGACTGACTTGAAATAGATGACACGAAACAAAGGGCAAGAAGATCAGATGAGTCCAGACGAAATGCGATCAGATGAGATGAGACGGTAGCGCGTGCGCACAGTAACTCAATAAACATCTGGAGGAGCCTGGGTAATCCCTGGACCGCGCTCTGGATTACCGCTGCTACTTTCCTTTATTTTCCGGATGCGACAACCGCTCCGCCCCTCTTGCCGCTTTTCATCCCACGGGCAGTCCGAGGGTTGGATGGAATTTGTCACCCTCTAGGTAAGAGTTCCACTTCCGTTTCTGGGTCTGCTGGATTCCTTTCAGAAATATTCCTTGAATACATTTTCCTCACGTACATACATGTGTATCTCCAACAAGAGACTTGATACAGCCTGGCGTCATTTTAAATTAAATAGTATGGAATCTAAACAAATTCTAATCTCTCGTTACGCATGTTATCCCATGAAAACTAAAAATTGACTTAAAAAACCTCCAATAAATAATAATCCCAGCAAACATTCATTCGAGCATCGATACGTCCTAACCTAAACTCACCACTCCGCCGAATTTCACACAGGCTAATGGACAGTGATGCCAACAGTATATCCCAACTCTTGGTACGAAACAACCTGGATTAACATCAGCGAGTAAACATTTGTTCGCGGCCGACTAATATTTGGCAGTGTAGTCGCGCGAGCCGCCATTACGGGATCACGTTGGAATTTTAAGCATGACATGTCGTGCGTGCCCACGAGATATACAGCGAGATAAAAAAAGACAGGTTATCTCGGAACGTACGAATAGAAAAGGAAGCACCAGAAAGGCAAGTAAAAGTATCTCTACGAAGGGAATAACAAAGAAAAATAAGACAGAGAATAGCACGCGTATTCAGTACAGCGTCGACCGTTACGTTCAGGCCAGTTCAGGTCGTACGCTGTAACTTCGCAGTTTACCAGCTCGGTCGGCATTACCGTGCGCTCTGTAAAATGCTAAGTCGCAGTGGTGCGCATGGAGCGCCATAGTATGTACCGATAGATCTGACTGCCCGGCGTTCAGACGTTGTCACGTTGTGTCGAAGTGCTACGTAAACATACAAGCTGCTCTAATTGAAACGCGAGACAAATGGAATATCACGTGTTGTTTTATTCTGGCTCTGTATGGCCGCGTCGCTGTACGCCACCGGAGACATACATACGTATCGGCCTATCTCCATAATAATCTCATATCGTGTGCGCCCCCTTATCGCCGAGTAAACAACCCTCTCGACGAGACCACGTGCCCGCGTTCTACTCAAGATTTATCTCCTTGTTGTATGTGCGTCCTTCGGAATCATGCCTAGATGGACCTTGCTCGTATGCTGATCACCGAGATTCTTCTGTAGGTGCCGCTTGAAGGCACGTTCCAGACAGTACCAAGAGATGAGATGCGTAACAAGAAATTGTAGGTATAGTCGTTGAATGATATTTGAATAAAATTTTCACTGTTATCTCTAGGATTCTAGGGTAATAATCGTGATCAGCCGGAGTGACGTGAAATGGAAGGAGAGTGAAGAAAGCGGGAGTAAGAGAAAAAAAATGAGCGAGTAGGACGTCTCGAGGATGAGAGGTGAGCTGGAACCTTTATACCTCGTTACGTTTTAGCCCCCGTCGGTGCCTCCCTAACGACAGGCACTCACTCTTTACTTAATTGTGGAAATCCGGGCGAGGCGAAGTACCGTAAGGCAGATGGGGTTGGTCTTCTTGGTACTGCGAGGGGGTCGGATGAGGAGCAGGGAGGCAAGTTGGTTAGCACTCCCCTTCTCACTATTTTAGCTGCTCTGCGTTGAAGCTTCGCATCAGCTACCTTCCCACCTCTCTTGGTACATCTCTTGAACCTCTCCCGAAGCCTGAACCCCGAAGCAACCCTTCCCTTTACTCTGCTCTTGGTTTCCGGAGAATTAGACGTAGAACGCGCGCTCTCCTCTCTTATTCTCTTTCAGGCTACTCCGCTTGGCGTTACTCTATGCGGAGCCTCCATTAAATTCATTAGGCCATTAGTGGCTGCAACCCTCCAAGATGGCTCCCGTCGCTTGGCAACCGGGATGGTGGGCGAACGGGTGGGTCTTGGCGTGTAATTAGATTCAACGAGCGAGAAGGGAACGAGGTAGAAGCTGGAAGGTGGGCTAGGAGGGTAACTTGGTTGAAGGTTGGAGAGGGTCCCTGGGCTCTTACTGGTGACGCTATCCCAACCTACTGCGGCCTCATCTAACCATCCAGACATTCCAACGATATACTCGGACAAACCAGGCAACTGCGCTATTCCTATATGTAGTAGAGAGTGGATTTCACTATCTTGCCTTTCAGATAACTCTGCGTCACTCTTATCCTCCTCGAAGCTCCTCGGCTAACCACAGCAAGGAAGTCGATGTAAACTAATATACATGATCGTACGCTATCTCAAAGGTAATTGGCCTAGACGACATGGTCACATCCATAAATTAACCTACCATACGCTACTGTAAGTGAAACATTGGTATTACAAAATTTCAATCTCCTCAGTTTTACGTTACTAAGTCCCTGATAGATTTATCCTATTTTCAGCGAAAAACCATGATCCTCCAAGCAAGCCAACTGTCACGAGCATGTGAACGTGGAATTGGTACGGCAAGAAAGGAAGGAACCCGGCACAACGCGTGACACGCACGCGTACCGACGCGTGAATGCTGTACGAGCGCTTCTTCGGGGGTGGCGCGCCACGAGGATTCTTAAAATATTCCAAGAGCGTCTAAATCAAGGAGGCTTAGGTGCCGTCGTGCGAGCAGGGATTACCTCTACCTTACTTCAAAGCGCCCTGCAGGTGCAGCCTCTCTGTTTTGAGTACTCCTCTCTGACAGAACGTTGAATCATGCGTCAGTTGCCATTGCCAGGCGTTAACGGCATCGTTGCCGTTACAAAAAAAATAGAAGGAAAAGACAGTCCGTACATCTACTTTCAATTTCTTTTCATTTTCATCCAGAATATCAAATAGCTTGGCTACTTGTTTTACTCGTATACCATTAAAACCGCCTGCCGCGTACCAATAATCTCCATAGGGCATAACAAATTGCCAAAACGATTACGAACCGTGCTAATGATAATCGTATGTTTTACAGAGCCCGGAATCGCCAGATCTAAATCGCACATGGTCCACACGTTGTTTTAAATACGAGAAACGTTACACTACCACGTATTACAATCTGTACACAAAAGCGCGTTACGATTTATATTCATTTCGCTAGAGTGGCCGCAGATAAAGCCCACGTTATTTTCCCTCTGAATCTACACGTACGTTACAGCCATCGCCATATGGCTACCAACACTCCATTTTCACAGTACAAAACATTCCATTATTATCTCCACCTACTCAAATCGATACGATTAATACAAAATGCGTTTTTCTTTCACAAACGGCAACGTATGCTCAAGAACATAAAGTTACGTGGCAAAATCCACCTACCACTATCACTATGTGGAATTCCTTTTTTTCAGGATCCCTGCACGTACGTAACCTATCTGGTCTATAAATGGCGACTGTGGCTAAATGGCAGGACGTTTACCAGGCGAATCTTCTGGTGGAGAAAAGTTACGTAAAGAGGCGACCGCGAAATTAAGTGAGTAGCTGGCTGCCTGGCGTCCTCGAAGGAATCTCAAGGAAGTCCTTAGGGAGTCGGTGAGGCAAGAGCAGGAGTAGGAGTAGAGAGAGAGAGAGAGAGAGAGAGAAAGAAGAGGGGAAGGGATAGCGATTTCCTGTGGAATTTTCAGCAAACGAACTCGAGCAAGAATTCTCCCAATTCTCCAAGGCAAACCCAAAGGGGCCTAAGCCCTCAATTTCACTAGAGTAAAAGCACAAGCGAGAGCGTGATAAAATGGCTTCTTATTCTCGCGTTTATATTCAATCCCGGACGACTTCGTAGCCACAAAGAGAGGTTGGGAGGGGCTCCATTTGAAACACGTTAGTCGATGCCGTATATATACACGTATACGAGGTTCAGAGAGACAGTGGAACAGGGAACGTGAAATCGCAGTGATGCATTATGTAGTACCTTCTCTGATCCTTATATGCATCTATGCATGGGGCTTGATGCATACCAACTTTATGGATGCTGCGAAGGAACACGTATGTATAATGCGAAGTGCTAATGCGACTGTCTAATGTATATATTTATATATGATATAATATTTCTAATATTAATTTTATATATTTATATGATGTGCAGAGACAATTGGATTTCGCAGTTGTTTTTCTTAATACACTCTGTATGGTATCGTATTAGTATTGCTGTTGTGATACAACTATTGACAATTATCACCTACGAAGGTTTTGGGATAGCTTTATTTCGTGTGTGGTATTGGTAGACGATATTTTTAAGATTTATTATGCGAAAATCCAGGGCAAACCGTCGATAACGGGTGCGGCGAATGCTGGACTGTGCGGTGCATAAGGGTGCTTGCAGTGAGGCCAGTCGTCGGGACGCTTCATTAACCTCGAACTACTTGGCTCGCGGGAAGTAGGAAAATAGGTAAGGAAAAGCAATCCTGTGATAATTAGCTATCGCGAGGAAAGGCGAGTTCAAGAGGATTTCGCGTTTCTGTTTTCTGTCTCTGTACGTGCACTGTGGATGTTGCATAACCCCAGGATGCACTTTCGCTGATTACCATTTGCATAGAGAATCGAGTCGAGCCAATTGGAATAATCAACGTGGCTACCAGCAGAAGTCATACCAGTGTTACATAAAGGGCATATGGAAACGTGTTATCGGGGCAATATAATTTCGTATCGGACTAAGAGATAATCGGGATTCAAAAATTTGCCAAGACGTTATTGTGCAAAATATATATATTTTTTTAAGATAAATATTTGCACGTAGTGTATTCAAATTTTAGGAAAATTTTTTTAAAACATTATATCTTTTGCTTGTACAGGTCACAGGGTGCGCGTGCCCAATTTTCACACGGTTGGTCAATTCGCGAAACTGGCCCAAGGCAGTTTGCGTGGAAGTAAGCCCAAGACGAAGTACGGTCCGTTGGTTTGGTTTGGTTCAAACCCAAGCTCTACCGTTACGCACACCAGCAATAAATAACACGTTGACCAAGGTCCACTAGTATACAGTTGATATGGACAATAAAGTACGTATACCATGATGTGTATAATACGAGACTGGACAGTTGGCTATCCAGTCAACCAGCTGGACAGTCGAACGAATATCCAGTCAGCCACTAGTGGGTAATTGAGAAAAGTTCTTTGCTTTTTTTTACCATCGTATATTTCTGTCTAGAGACCCTTCTCTTACTAGACACATCCAAGCAACTGGATTTCGTTCGCCATGTATTTCTTTTCTCAATCGTATACTTTTCTTTATTACGATCAAACAAAGTTCTTCGGTATTGAAACTTTAATATACATTTTTGACATAGGCAGTGCAGAATTCAAATAATGAAAATAATTTGTCACCGATTCCAAAAAATTGAGCAAATTTTCCCATCCTTTACGTCTAATGTTATTCGGACCAAAAGTTTGGTTGATAAATTTGGACTGAGTAATCTCGTATGTTTTTCTGTCCGACAGACAAAGATGGCCGTTTATGTTGAATCAGCCAGCAGAAGAATGCCCGATGAAATTTTTATCTGATTTCAAAAACCTACAGCTTTATGATAGATGCGCAAGTCTATCCATTCGGTCATTTACCTATCGCTGTTAAATCCATATGGATGTAATATGAATTTTTTTTTAATAACATATATTTTCCTCACACGCAGCTTTTCTCCCACGATACCATACGTTCGTTTATGGACATATTGATATATCGTGTGTTTATTTATTTTTTTATTTTTTATTTATATATTTTATCATATGACATTTGGATTCTCGCGTGTCTGAAATTTGTTAACAGTTACAAGAGAAAAAAGCTTACGCCACTGGTCGGACGATAAGGTCTCGAAGATGTGTCGTAGATAGGAGTCGGGCGTATCTTTATTACCCCTCACGAGCTATGTTGCTCAAGTTGATGTTAATTGCCATTTTATCTTACTGAGACATGCAATATTTCGAAAAACTAATCCGCAAGAACTTTACGGTCGTTGGGCCTGAGCAACGAGGATCGGGTGCGGTGAGGTAGACGGAGAGAGAAAAATATTTGTCTGTCATTTTAAACGTACGTGGAAACGATTACGTTTTTTTCGAAATCTCTTGATTACCTCGTTTCCAAACTTACATGACACAGGGGTCGATTGACGTATAATGGATTAACGAACAAAGAGAACGGCTACGCATTTACGTAAGTTTAATTAGGGCCCAATTAAGCAAAAGCCATAAGTACATATGTAGGTAGATCAGAAATTTAAACTGTTATTAAAGTCGTTTACAAAATTTTTGTAACTTTTTTTTTGCATTTCCTTCGCGAATTATGAACGATGTATTTACGATATTTAAATATAAAAAAATATATAGGAATCAAAGTTACAAATTTGTCGCACCACTCATCGATAATACGTATCAAAGATCAATAATAAATTAATGTCTCTCAACCAATGTCCACCCGACGAAAGTAATGAATACGATAAAAAAAATTTTAACATTTTCCTGTATATCCATCTTCGACAATAAGATCGAATTGAATTTTCATCAACAACAAACATCAACCTCAGGACCAATAAACGTCAAGCTTCAAATTCAAATCCCCAAAAAACGCAACCCTCTGTATTCCTATTTCATCCCCATGTCACATTAAGAGATCGCAAAATCAATCACGACCTCCGATGCCGAGTCAATTGAAGAAAGAAACAAAGAGCAATAAAAAAAACCTGTTTTTCAAGAACGAAAAAAATAACCTAAAATCGTAACGTCATAAAAACAACATAGTTTACACACTGCCTCATCCACAATGATAAAGGTACACTCCACGTCCAAAGGATATCTCCCACTGACATAACCTCGAAAAGAGGTTAGCGCCGTGGGATTCAAGGTAATCAGCAGAGTCAGACTATTCGTTTCTCCAGAGACAGACGCAGGCGTCGCGTAACTGCTTTGCCAGAAGTTACGGATGAGACGCACGAAGAAGGAGAGGAGAGAGAGTTAACATGGCCGACGGGGAGTCTAACAATAAGTAAAGCCAATGGAAGTAAGAGAAGTATATGGAGGGAGTATCATCTATACCTTAAACCTAACCTATCTACCCTCACACATACCTAGCTAGATGATAGAATGGGCTTCGCTCCGTCCTTCTCATCGTCCTCGGAGTAGTCGTAATAGTCGGAGGGGTCGGCTCCTCCGCAGCATATTCACGAGCCCGTATCGGATTTTATTCTCCGGGTAAATCCTCGAATCTCAACGGAGCCACGGGCCCGGGATTTTGTATAACAATACGAGTAGGTAAACCGGCGGGTTTGGTGTCTTGCAAAGTCTCTGTGTTATGGCGACCCGGCATTGGGGATGATGTCCGCATAGCTATATATATTTCCACTGAAGGTCATACCATTCTAGAATGACAGAATCAGCGTACAGGGGGAGGTGAAATCGAGTCTCTCCCACCTCCCACCTTTCACCAGCCCACGCTATACACCCTTACTATACTCATTCAAATGTTCCTACTTGCACGAAGGAAAATGGCGTCTGAGTCATTGTACCTCGGGATTTTCGAAAGAGCGAGAAGATGGCTCGGCCGACGTAACATAAAGAAAAGCAAAGGGTTCCGCTCGATAATAAAATGAATTACGTTACTCTTTTTCCGTGCCGATAAAGGGGTGGTATCGTTCGAATGAAATTGATATTACCCAAAGGATAATTTAAAATCTTGATTATATCAGTTTGTCTCTTTGCCATCGAGGCAGTGTACATTGATATCGAATTTAGAGTGTAGAACTGTGTATATTTACGGGGGGGGGGGGGGGGGGGGGAACCGCGGCA
>JARQSV010000387.1:2146962-2191565 GCA_030142285.1 Calameuta idolon
CCCCCCCCCCCCCCCCCCCCCCCCCCCCCCCCCCCCCCCCCCCCAAACGCGTAATGGGAAGCATACGGAGTGTAATATCTCATAATAGGTATAGCATTAACGTACGACGATATTGTAATAAGCGTTTAGTTTAGTTTGCCGCGAGGGTGCCTGCCCACGTCCCTGGCAACCCTCCCGGCTTTTGTCGGAGGGTGCATAATTTATCGTTTCCCTATCCCCGTAGCCTGTAATGCAATACGTTACTCGCTTGGTATGCATGTGAATTCCAAAGGTTACCATAGCCCTGGTATAGAAAACAGGGCTAACCATGATTGGTGGTTTAACACCATGAATGAAATTATTGGCGATTCCCTTTGTTTTCGTATATTGGTACCTTATAATGAAAGTCTACTATATCTATGTTGAACAAAATATATATATATACAAGCAGAGCCGGCCACGCGTTGCTGTGGCTGAGTGATTTAATCAACATTGATGATCAGTTTTTTATTAATAATTAATTATTGAGACCACTAATTTGAATAATAACTATCCTATTATCTAAGTTGGACCAAATTACATATATATGCCAACTTTCATGAATATCAGTTGACCCGTTTTTGAGTTATTTCGGAACATACACACGGACACTGGATTTTTATATATTAAGATATAATCCAAGGGTATAGGTTTGAATAATATTATCAATGACACTCGTTAGAATAGAATTGGTTTTTATTGTGACTAGATTACAAACGGTGCCCTTCGGCGATCATACACCGAGTAGGAACGTGTACACATAGTGAGTGAAGATGGTTGGGTATGAAATGGGATTCTGAGTTCACTCACCGCGCAAAACCGGGATATGTGATTTGACGAACATTTGTACGACATCTTGGATTCATACGAAATAGCGGCCGTTACTTATACTTAACCTTACTACTATTCCAATCTATGGGATTGCTGTGCGCTTACGGTCCCCTTCCGATTGGCCATTAAATAAAAGGTTTTTAATAATGCTATTGTGGATGTAATGTGAAAGTTACTTATACAGTAGGTGTGTATGTATATATATATATATATATATGACGTCTTGTACCTCTGACATATACATACAGCCAACGGAAAGGAAACGTGGGCGTACTATTGCAATTAGCAAAGATACCGTATATGCTTGTTAATTATTTATTAATATTAATTAATATTTATAAAGTATTTCTAAACCAATAGAACGATCTGTGCTCATCGTATGGGTACTGTACACGACACGACCGCATAATCCATGCACAAGTGCCTGCCTTCGTTTGACTTTCTCCTCCGTGAAATACTTACAGTCTACGATTTGGTATTTTGCTGAATATTTATTATTACCGTTAGAACGTAACAATTTGGTATACATTTACGTACCGTATAATGTCTACTATACAGGTATCTACAGGGGTAGTTCTGAGTACGCGATCTAAGAAAGATCCATATCTTGCTTTCTTTACCAGCCCTTTCGTCACTTTGACGATGTCGTATCCAATAGGTAAGTAAATTGTCCGCTGAAAATCGTCGACGCGCCCTTAAGTTTACCTTTATGTTCTAGGTTGTCCTTTCTCATCTCATTATCCGTTTCACGAGTTTGCATGCACTTGGTACGGTGATCTGGTCAGAGTCTTCGTCAGGAGTCGGAGGTGACGGGGTATCTTCACGTTAGTGGTACAGCGTCATGTGATACGGCATTAATTACACAGCGTTTACTTCCTGGCCTTGACTCGACTTCCGGTTACAAAGTAGATACACGTACGCGACGCTAAATCCATAGTCATCACAGTCACAATAAGTATCATAATGAAAAATAGCGCAATCGCCGTCCTCTATAGCGTTCATCATCCCACACTGTAGTATCCACTTATGGGGGATCATGAAGATGAGGTCTACCAGAAATGGTAATCTCAATTAGATTCTCCAGCGTGGGATCTTTACTGTTCTCCTCCATGTTCATCCCTGACCAATAGAGACTCCGAGCTAGATGCAATGGACGGTGTGGTCCAGCAATCCAAAAATGATGGCCAATAAGCCGCTGCGCTATTAGCAGCGTTTCCGATGTCCTGGGTGCGTCGGTGCTGCCAATAACTTGCGAGTCCAGCACCGGTGGACGTAGTCGTGGTACCGCCAAGTCCAATGCCAATACCGACGCCGACGCTGTCCATCGTACTGGTACCGTTCGCGAGGAGAGCAATACGACTGTCCTCGATCTTCTGGTCCGCCACTGTCCCCTCCTCTTCGTACATAAGGTAATGCGGTGGCGATGCTGTCGACGACGGCGTCGACGATAGCGTCGGGGATGCAGCGGACCTAGGCCTGGGTCACTCGTTCGACTGAAGACGACTCTCCTGCTGACTGGAAGTGGCAGCGGTGCCAAGGGAGTTGCTGGAGGAGCCGACGACCTGATGATGGGGGCTTGAGGCAGCCCCCGCCTCACCTCAAACCTGGGCCCTGGCCGTACCGTTCCCGTGCTCAGGTCCTGGTGAATGCGGATTCGTGCCGGTGGTCAAGGCGTACTGACAGGCGCTGAGACCACCTCCGGAGGACGCCCTGGAGCTCACTGGACTGATACTGCCGGCGGTGGTACCAGTGGTACCACCGGTGCTGTACGAGCTTACGGAACTGAAACCGCCGCTGTGCTGTTTCGCTTTGAGCCGCAGCGAGGCGATGCTACTCGACATTACCGTGCAGGTTTCCGGCGCGGCGGCTGTTCTGTGATGTGGCGTGTATACAGGTGGGCCGTAAGGATGCGGAGCCGCCGGTGCCGCGTATGGACACGCTGCCCCAGAAGCCGCTACTGGTGAACCTGCCACCCCTAGCCCGGAACTCATCCCAGGTAACATCGACGTCGCCGCCTGTCCCACGGAGACCGACATACCGCCCACGTGACTACCAGCGACCGAGGTCGCCGCCGCGTTGAAGCAGTTCACCGGACTGACCTGGGCATGATGATGATGATGGGAGGTCGGTACCACTGTTCCCAGAGGATTCATCGGCCACGGGAAGCTTTTGCTGCTTAGGGGTGATGGAACCTTGGCTGCCCAGTTGTTGTATGAGCTGTAGGAGCTGTACAGAGCATCGGCGTCGGGAAATGGCTGTCCTATGAAGCTGTTCAGACCGGCGGTGCCAAAGCCGGATTTGAAATCCGCTGCGGCTGCGGCTGCATTCATGGCGTTTCTTTCTCTCTTCCGCCATTTCGCTCTTCTGTTCTTGAACCAGACCTACAAAATCAAACAAAAAGAACATCTACACTATTAAAGAACACAGATGCAATGTAACACCGCTGTACACATCAATCAATCGACCAGGGCAAAGACGCGTATCCTTATATCTACCGGAAATAAAGTACCGGAAGTTACCCAAAGAGACATTTTTGAGATTTTACGAATTTCTCCCCCATGGGAATCATGAAGATGCTGGAAGCAAACCAAGGACAATGAATGGCGAACCAAGGCTACGGCCTCGAGACAAATGGTAAGGAAACCCCTGGAGCTTCTCCATCCTGAAATATGACGGCGTTAATTCAAGGCGGCGCTCACGCTCGATACTATACGGAGGCCCGACCTCGTCAGCCTCTTCCAACAAGCCCTGCCTACCCTTCAACCTCCTACTATCCGCTCCCTTATACGAGCAACCCTCACCCCGACAATTATACGGCTGGTTGCGCTCAGATACACGTCGCTCTCGCGTAACTGTAAGGTAAGCAGCGGGAAAACGCTTCATTCACCCCCCTTCGTCTTCGCCCCCCCCCCCCCCCGCCACCAAGATCGACCCCTTAGGACTCTGACACTGAAAGAGGGTAGCACACCACCTCCCCCTCGCTTCTATTCCTTCCAGCTCTACCATGCCGGCGAATCGAGCCATCCAAGAGGGTAGCTTGAAGATTCAGCTCTTCCCGAAGAACCTTGGGGATGCTCAAAAGATAGATGGGACCACGATCACGTCGCGGAAACGCTAAGAGGCGCGACGAGTCATTGAAACTGAGGGAGAGTCTAATGAAGAGTAATGCCTTCAACCTTCGTCCATTATACCCCCTTCGATTACTATCACATTTCTTCGCCACCCAGTATATACCTGTACCACAGTACCAAATACGTATCAATGCAAGTCGGTTATTCGCATTTTACTCGTTCACATAATTTTTGTATAATTTTAAAAAATTGCGTAAAAATATACAAATATTTTATATAAAATTTACTAGGGTCTTTCGAATATACAGCTTCCATAAACTCCATCTTCTATACGGTATCAAGCGCTAGGGTATACACATATGTCCGTCAGTGATGTTCACAAGGGACATACCAAGCGAGTATCGTTTCCTACCAAGGGAGAGACTCTGCCTGGCGAAAAGGTAAGTGAGAGTTGACTCGAGACAAGAGAACACACAAGGTATACGAAGAGAAGAGAAGAGAGGAGAAGAGAAGAGACGGCGTACCACCTCGAGAATCAATAAACTCGAGGCGGGCGAGGCTGCCGCTTGGCTGCCGTATACACAAGGCCGCGCCCATAAACTTTAACGGCATCGCAAAATCCGTGTAGCCAGCGCGAACGTTCGGGACGGCCATCCGTGGCTCGTAAAACTGATGAATGAACTTTCGAATATCGGCCGACTAGGTCTGAAGGTTGGGTGAGACCGAGCGGTCGAAGGCACCGGGAAGGATAGCTGAGAGATTAGAATCTAAGAGGAAGAGGAGTTGGTTGGCAAAAGAATATAGGTAGGAGAGGGACGATGAGATAAAATGGCGAGGGTGAGGGGGGGGGGTCGGTAAAACAGAAAGTGGCTGAAAGAAGAGAAGTCTGATAGCATATAAATGCTTGGTAACAGCGTCCATAGTAATAGGGGTAGCATTGGACGTGATAGCGGGTATGAGGGTACAGGTCAGGGGGTGATTGGTCAATTTGGAATTTTTCCAATTAACGCGACCGACAAATTACTCGTTTGACCTCGATATAGCCGATTTGGAAGGTTTTTCGAACGTGTTTCCAGATCGATAAATCCCGATGGAAAGTTTTCCCTCTTGGCAGCCGCTTAAACAATGGTTGGCTGCTGTCACGTCATGCGAGCAATAAAACCTCATCAAATCACGACTCCCTCGCCAACGTGTAAGCCTCTGCACGGCTCAATCTACGGAAGCTTATATAACTGTAATGAGACCGTGGCCGGGCTCCTCATCAATCACCCCACCCTTATACGTTACTACCCTTAGTCTTTGACTATGCTCGGATAGTGTGGTTCTCTATGTACTCTATGGAAGAACCGACCCAGCCAACATCTCATCCCTTACTGCTGGGTTCTCAGATCGTTCATCCTGGTACCGTGTCCTTTTCTTCCTGGACAAGCGGATAATAATGATTTGGCGTTGGTTGCTGTGGCTACCCTTCGACTAACTACTTTGGGGATGAACCCCCGAGCTTTAACGACCTACGCGAAAGCCGGAATACGTGGAACCTCCTTGTCCTCGATCCGACAATATGGCGATACGGTCAAAAACCGATCGACGCGTCCCATCACAGCTGTTGAAGTTACATTGAAAAAGAAAAATTAATCAAATAAATTTTTGAAATATAAAAAAACTTTTTTCATCATCCAACCCCGTTGATATTACCAATCGTCAGATTTTTCTGTGCAGTCTAATCGTGTAGACTTATTTTTCTAATTTTTTTGTTAGGTACCAACTTTGACCATTTGTTTACTTATTCTTGACTAGTCTACAGAAAATTGATGATATACCAAAAAATATATGATTCGAGTAAATTATGAAAAGTGTACGATAAAGGTGTCCTTGGTATCGACGTGGTATGGCCGTGCAAGCTCAGCCTGACAGAGAAAGAAGTATTCTCGTTGTTCCAAGTATACAGAGGGGCCAAAAGAGAGTAACAGGCATTGGCTGTGGAGGCGCGTAGAGGAGTGCTATGGGTGCGTAGTGTGCGTAACTGGAGATTGGCGAGGGTGGCAGAGAAGAGAACGAGGAGAAAGACGAGAGAGGAGAAATACACGCGGTCGGCAGTGGCTTCCACGAAGAGGGGGAGAAGACTCGGGCTAGATGCTGGTAGGTGGAGGAAGAGGAGGACGAGGGTACAGGCTGCTGGTAGTAGTGGGAAGCTGTTGGTGCTCTGGCCTCAGTGGAGTTGGTAGTGGTGCTATACTGGTACTGGAGGAAGGAGAGGATAATATTGATCCCCTCGTAGCCCCGCCCCTCCGCATCCGCCGACGCCATCATTATATTATCCACCATCCCTCGAGTTGAACCTACGTGTGCACAGACCTACGACCTCGACCTATGGGTACGAACCTTTTTCTATATTTTGTCTCTCTTTATTTTTTTTCATCCCTCTACGACCACCCATCCCCTGACAATTCTTAGATTCTGTAAGAAGACAACCAGGGGTAGGTAGTTTGAATATTTTTACCCCACTTCAAAAAAAAAAAATCTTGCCATTCCTAGAAATATATTTTGAAACGGATACAGCGTGTGGATAATAGGGGTAGGTATGAACGAGAGGAATGATAAAAGAGAATAGTGAGGGATGTTCGAGAGGGGGTAAAAAAGAAGAATTTTGTTGCGCAAAGGTCGCGAAGTGGAGAGGGATAAAAAGAAGAAGGGAGAAGTGGAGACCGCAAGGCGCCACTTCATTAAAAATAAATTCCGTGAAGGAGCCGCCGGATATCCGGGGGCTTCGCGAGGATTTGACGCCACAACCCTCCCATGGAGTAGTAGTATCCATAACTTTGAGCCACCCTTTTCTCCTCAGAACATTTTCTCGGTTTTTTTGTTTCATTTTTTTTCGCCAGAACCGCCACCACTGCGTGACCTCGTCTTTTCCAGCATTTACCCCGTTCAACTTTTTTTTCCACCCTTTCACGCCCCTTTCTACAGTAACTACCCCGGTGCGCCTACTGCTCAGGTAGTAAACGTAAGGATCATTAAGTGACAGATCGCAGCTATCGAATGATCCACGTTTATTGGTGCTCGCTGGTTAACCTAGAAATATCGACACGCCAGAACGAATTACCCATAAATATGTTTGTCAATGATAACAGATAAGACAAACTCCTAATCTTGATCGGTCCCGATACGCGCTTGCGCGAAAAGGCTTTGTTTACAGGCCGCGTCAAATATGGTCGGCCGTAGAAAAAAAAATTCCGATATATATCGAAAATGATAATTTTGATAAATATATATAAAGACGCAAATAATACGGAACCGAGATATCAATTTTTTATCATAGAAATTCGCCCATTGGCAGACGGCTGCGCGCGGTGATGGTAAGCGGCCATGATGGTTCCTGTACGATGGATGTGGAATTCCCCTTGTTCTTCTTATTCTCTACTCCTTCCCGTTTCCCTCTTCCCCCCTCCCCTATCCTCAACGTTCCCACATCCTCTCCCAGTACTATACCTATATCGTTCCACGTATGTATAAACCCAGAGAAACCCACTCAGCCAATACAGCGCCCAAGTAGCAGTTTCAGCTACTCTACGGGACTGAGTTCCTAGGAGAACCGTTGCTGGTAGTGGCGGCAGCACCGTCTCCATAAATCTCACTATACCGTCAAGATGGATCAACGAGAAAATGCCCACACGTTTCAGTCCAAGCTTTTCCGTATTGGTGGAAGATCCCCGTGCCAAGACAATATACCAGACAGCCAAGTATACGGAGTATCAAGAGTGGATCCACAGCGAATTCGTCACTTCCGCATCGTGGAGAAAAGAATTCTCATCCTGTCTCTATTACTTGCGATTCACGCAGCGAGCATTTCAATTTCGTGAAAACAAGATCCCCCTGTATCGCCCAAAAGAACAAAAAAAGAATTTTCCACGCGCGACCGTAATAACTACTAACCCCACGGCACGTTAACGCCGCATAAGGCCAGTTGTAGAACTTCCAAAAACTAAAAAAAAACTTTCCTCATAATTCGCCATTGACCCCACACGATATTCAAAGTCTTCGTACGCAAGGGGGATAGGAGTTTGTCTGGTGAAGGAAGAAGAAAAAAAAAGTGTTCCAAAGAAAGGGAGGCATTTCGATTAGTCCACTAGGTTCAGGTGAACAGGAAAGGCCAACGTGATCCCGATGATCCCATGGGATTTGGCTACGCGACCCTTATTTGTAATTGGCCATGAATGTCGCCGTGGTCACGGATAACGAGGTGATGCTTACGCCATTTTTTTTCGTACTCATTCTTTTTTTACATTATTGTAGGCCACCCTGTATATGTACACGTAACCGTAGGGCTAGCGGATGAGCATTACGGCACGTTAAAGTACCGTGGAGCAGGTAGCTATATACGGTGTTACGATAGAAATGCCAGCGTGTAGCATATATATATATATATATACATATAGTACAGGTACGTGTACAGGAAGAGAACAAGAGGACTGAACAGTTTTATGGATTTTTTATCGTTGTAGTAGTGGAACGTAGTAGAGCAGTGCACCAGTGGGATTCGGATATTCAATGTTGGCGCACCTGTATGGATATTAAATTAACACCCGTAAGCCGCGAGTATTAACAACTTTGCAAAAGATTATACGAGATTATGAGCTCAAGCGAAACGCGTGATTTTTAATGCCCACCTCGTACTCTCTTTAACTCTTTTGCAATTCGCACGGGACTGATAGTTTCTTGCTATTTACAAATATATTCAATTTAGATACCAAAATGTTCGTCATCATTAAATTTTCTAGTTATTTTTCATCTTCAACCCACTGACTGTATATCTGACACCGAAGATGATCGTTCATCGACAAATGATCCATATCGGCTACTTGAAGGTTTATAGGAAGACCGGTGACCCTGGTGGTACTTTTTTGGGAATTCGCACTATTTTTCTGTAACACGTTACAGTCTCTGTATCTCTGTACAGGATACGATCGTATGTATAGTACTTTGTGTATAAGGAACGATATGGATTCGTTCCTAGTTTTACGATAAAGATCCTTTACGATGCATTTAAGCATCATTTTATTTACGTGCCGTCAAGTCGCTCGGGGTGAGAAAAGAAGGTTAGAAAAATAGCGCTTGTAAAGTTTCGCTGTGAAATCGAAGAAAAAAATAATAATTTCGTTAAACACGCGATTTCCGAAATTTGAACAATCTACACCTCAATTTTCATCTACTCGAAGATGGTCAATTTTTTTCTCAAATTTTTGTAAATAAAAAAAGGAAAGAATCTCAAAGCCATTCCTCATACATATAGTTATACCTGTATACATATAGTTATATCTTTATACGCATAGGTATACCAGATGCAAATCGCGTGTCTACGTGATAACGATAGCCGAGTGCAACCGTTGGTGTCGCCGCTAATAATTGATATACACCAATGGCGTTGACCGTTGACAGCCGCTAACCCGCCGAATACGGATGACATCGGTAATCCTCACTCCCGTACAGGTTAGTGTCTACCTATATTCCACGGCTGCCCGTTCCCTCTGCGACTACGGACTGTCCACTACTCACTACCTATACCCCATAGCCATAGAGTATAAGCTAGAGTGGAGCTGTATGGCTGCTGCTGCGGAGTACGCTATGGACCAGGAGGCTGGGAGGAGGGTGACGGTGCTGATGATACCGATGGTACTGGTACCCCCTATTGCTACTATTGGCACAATAGCGGTGCTGGTGGTGGTGGTGGTTCTGTGCGTTCGCGCGCGCACTGTGCGGTGCAACCATACTAATCCGACGATGGATTTATGGTCTTAATCACCGGCGGATTATCTCGGACAGCCTCTGCTACTACTACGTACCAAAGCATACGCGCCTGCCTCCTCGTAGATAACTGCGAGCGTCAATTATCTTGCGTCAAATTACTTTTCCGATTGTGTCTTTTATGTTGTTACTACGTCGGAGAGCAAATGGCTTATTTGAAATTCCCGCCAATTGTTACTTCGTCAGATTCTTTATAATGACCCAGGTGTCACTAGTGCTCCGCGTCACTAAGGGATATTAAGGTTAGGCGGAACACCGTGTTCTCTTTGGGATACGTATGTTAAGTATACGCGTTGACTCGACGTGTCGATACCATTTTATGGTTATGTTCGATAAAACAGAGAGGTTAATTGTCGAAGATTTTACTACTGCAGTTCGCCAATCGAAGTGCGCGCGGTCGTAGTTCGTTAAACGAAGAGCCCAGGGGTTTACAAGGTTTACCATGAAGAATGTTCTGCCAGCGTTACAGTTTGCGAACGAGCACGAGCGTACCGACGCTAGCGACTCCACCGACGCTCTAGGATCTGCAGCATTTTGGTACATGGCGTATAGTAGCGTGCCACAAGAGCAACCGTGTGCTGTGTGTGGTTCTATAAATCCGTAGGGGCTTACTGGCGCAAAGCCTCCCCCGTGGGGGGTGCGCATCCCCCATGTGAAAATCCTCCCCCCCCCCCCCCCGCACTTACTCTCTCGCATTGGTCATCAGGCAGAATGGTCACCCCGAAGAGCAACGCGGTGCAACGGAAGAAAGTTACTGTCTCGTCGAAAAAATTCGACTGATTTACGAGATTCGATTCCGAGCAAGAAAAATCCCTAGACTCCCCCAGACAGCTGGTAAACGTCATTTATATCCATTCTTTCGTCCTCCGCCAGTGAATTGGGACTAGGTACCCCTTTTCTTTTTACTTGACATTCATCATTTTCAAATTACTCCGTCAATGTTATTTTTTCTCTACACTTTATTTCCCGGCTCATCCTTTCAACGAGTTCTGTAATATGGACCGGCAATGAGATGCTGTTGATTTTGTAATGGATACGCGTCAATGCGTTCACTGTGTGCCCCCTCGTAACCTACCCTGACCCGACCCCAGAAGCTCGAGAAACTTTGCCACAGCATGGATTACACTTCTGTTATTCTGACCTTTAGCTCGGATTTTCGGTCGGCTGTGAAGAAGCGCCAGGACTTAAGGTATTAAAGGGAGTGGTGGTAGTCAAGTACGAGACTGTATAACGTGTGGCGCCGTTTCACACCGTGGGAATCATTGAACACTTTTTAAGATCATCGTCCGCCAACTTATATCTGTGATCGTCCTAATATTGCGCGCCGTGTATATCAACGTCATTGTTATTTTCTTTACTGCAATGAAATAAAAGAATGAACGAGTGAACTTGGATTCCTAACGACAAAATATCACTCACCCTGACACGAGCTTCGGTGAGGTTAGTCCACATGGCGATCTCTTCCCTGGAGGACATGTCGGGGTACCGATTCCTCGCGAAGGTAGCCTCGAGCTCCTGGAGCTGCTGAGACGTGAAGTGCGTCCTCTGTCGCCTCTGGCGTTTATTTTTTTTTCCATCCTTATCGTCCGCATCATTGACCCCGACACCCCCAGCAGGGGAGACTACACCACCGCCCAATTCGTGTTTCACTTCCGTGGGCGTTCGAACACCTGCAAAACCCATAAGACATCACGTACCCGTGAAAGAGGCACACCCGACTGGACTCCGTCAAAAAGAATCCTACGAACTAATTAAAAACCCATACAAATAAATACCTACGTAAAAAAGATCAATGACCATCGGATACCATCACGTGGCCAAGGTAGTTAGGTACTTCTATACAGATATACAAACGTACTCGAGGCCAAATGCAGCATATATATTTTTTTCGAAACAAACAACAGAAGACACTACCCATAATTCTGGACACAATGATCAAGATGATCGAAAAAGTATAATAAACAGAAAAAGAGACATGGTAGGTACTCGAAATAGGATACGTATCACGCACGTGTATTATATAGGTATGTATAGCTAGGTTAAAAAGTATCGATAGCATTTAGGTTTACGTGGAGTAGCGCCTATAGATCACGCGGATCGTTTGAACGGTAATCTCTGCCGACGTCGGGTGTACCTTTCTGGCGTTATATTGGTGCGAGTGGATAAATGCGAGTGTGAATTGTGCGTGCGTGTTTGTCATGACTGTGACAGTGACAGGTGAGGGTATTCCATCCCTTTGCCCCGTTGGACGAACCGCTCCCTTACTCGTACTGACAGCCGCGTGATTGATTAGCTCCACTCAAAGAGAACCGCTATCACCGCATGCGGCTGATGATGATACCAACTCATAGCCGAAAACCGAACGCTATACCAGTACACGTTTACGCGGAGTCTCCGTATAGTTTGGTACGAGCGACGAGATACGGCATAACGCTAGACGAACGCCAAACGTCGAGCGAAATCCCGCTTACGAATAGAGAAGGTCGACCCACCACTCCTCTCTATACCTGGCGTATACTAAATCACGTAAGCTATGCGCGCCATCTCTCTACCGTATGTACACACTACACTGGCGCCTAGAACATTACCGGTCTGCCGAGATAAGCCTCTGTAGTCGAGTGTTCCGTGGTTGGTTGGGATTCATTTTGTTTTCTCTTTAATATTCGCCAACGGCTCGATGAACAATTTTAAAGGCTTAGGACTCTTTGAACAGTAATACGTTAACGAGTCGCAGTCGATACTCTTGACGCTGTCGGTAAAGAAGGACAGTACAACGCAAGATTTATTTAATCCACGGCGCTATTCATAATTACTGTAAATCGGTGCTGCTGTAGAGTCGCTAAGAAGCACTGTGAATTGGGCTTTAGGTATTTTTCTATCGATACTCGTAAAACGCTCTAGCTTTGCTAGGCTATGTTACTCAGCTACAGCTTCGAACCCGGTACTCGTAAACATCGTGCGCGCAGTCTGGGCTCTGCGTTTCACGTGGGTCTGGTTTCTTGCGACCGGTACGTGCTGGACTTGCCTAAGAAGTGCCGAGAGTTCCCCCTTCATCCCTAGGATTACTGAAGTGAAGTGAGATCTGTCCTAGTTGTTGTTAACCAGGAGTGTAAGACTCCGGGGATATTTCAATTTGCGGGGATTTGGCTGGCTAAGTGCAGAACAAACATGCAAACAAACCAGCGCAACGGGCCTCTGCGATTCTCATGCCGACGACGCGCGGGGGAGTCTCTACTAATGTAAGATGGCGAATGGCGGAAATACTTGCTCGACTGAGAAGAGTAGCCAAACTCACTTGACTGATCCTACAGGTATCTATGGACGTTCTTATAGTTACTAGAGACACGTATAGACTTAGCACCGAGCAATAACATTGTTTTACGTACCTTTTAATATGTCGGGTCTGTTGGTCGTGTTTGATCGGTTTCTCGGTTGAGCCGTGGAAAATCCTCCGGACGGTGTGGTGGGTGTACCGCCAGGTGTGCTTGGTGTACTTCCTCCAGGAGTATGAGACCCGTGACCAGTGGAATCGAGTCCTGCAAGACCGCCGTTAGTCCCGCCCCGGAAGTCACTCTGAGTCCACACTGTAACATATCCGGATATCCTCTTGCAATGTCTTCTAGACTGCACTATAGCCACTATGACTAATATATATAACTTAAGAATACGTCTAAATGATAATTAGAGCAAAGCTCCTACGAAATCTGTGCAAACAGATTTGTTTTCCTTCTATTTGCCTTGGAAGCTGCGGTCTTTAATCTCACTCAGATATTTTATCTACAAGAAGAATTACATATCACGGTAGCGTATCCCTTGAGCTTAGCTACTGTTTGACATTCCGACATGGCGGACAGGCACCGACACCAGCTTCAAATATTTTCGTGGACAGTCAATTATTTATTTAAACTTTTTCTTCTTATCCTAAACTCACGCATTCCACCGTATGAAAATACAATGACAACGTGATCTTCGATCACTCCGTGACATGTATTACGTGCTGAGGATTTTTCTAGTTCCTTTTTTAACAATCCTCCAGCAACGTGGAAAACACTGCCACTCGGATAAAGCAACTTTTTCGACGGCTATTATTCCGGGAGATATACAAGCGCACGAAGGCAGTTTTACGAGCCGCGCTAGCCGTATTTCCCGTAACACATAACCCAAACCCAGCTGAACTTGGGTCTGCGTAGAAAACACGTGCTAGCAAAGTATTCGTAAAATTTTAAAGAATCCCCAATAATACAAATTTGCATTGTGAAGGTAAGCTTGTACGTTTGACAGTCTGATACTTTTCGCATTCAGTGATAAATATACGGAAATAAATTTTTCTTTTAAATTCACCAATTCTCAGCTTGTTACAAACGATCAGGGAAACAATGGGTTTAAAAGCTCGTGAACGTTAATCGAAAGTCCCGCCTCTGGGAAGTCCCGCTTAATTTATCTACTGACTGGTCGTGCCACTACATAAAAAAAAAAACTTGTCCGGCTCATTCGCGCTCTCGAGATGTTAGTCAAGAATAGGGGCAGAGAGGGTCTGTCAAGGCATCGCGTGGCTGAGATGTTAATCGGCCCGGTCGTTTAGCTTCGCTTCGTTTCGTTTGGTTTAGTTATATTTGGTTTCTAACGGGGCTGGCAAGAAGGCGGGATGTGGTTCACAATTAGTCGGCACATAACTCCGTCTGATTTAGAGCGACGACGACGACTCGCATGGAGTTCGCTGCTCGCTTGTCACTTCTTCTACTCTCTTTTCTCTTTCTCTTTTGGAGACGCACGTCAGAGCGATAAAAATGTAACTTAGGTAAGGCAAAGCGGTACAGCATTTGACTTTTCGTATAAAATAAATATTTTCAAACTCGATTGCGCGCCACGACCCTTGGATTTTAATATAAAAATTGGTAAAAAAATTTTTTTGTCAAAAATACAAATTGTTACCTATACTTGAGGAATACACCAGATACAGTCGGCATTTATTAAAAACACGTGTAAATAGCTTTGTCCGACAATATCCGTAATCTTCTGGAAACAAACAGATCGGTTAACTATTTGGTCGGTTGGTCGGAACACGTGTACGTACACGAAGGGATCTGATATACTAAGGGTAAGAGGTTTCGGTGTTTGAGCGACGACCGGGCCGACGGTTGTTTGTCGGTGCCGATCCCCAAGGAGACCTCGACCTGGGACAGGATAACGAGGCGTTATCGATATTTCCTTGTAGTCAAATATAACAGCCGTTCTTACATATAATCTTTATGGATAGATTATATCGGAAATACCTGGACGCGCTGTATAGTGTCAGAAAAAAAGAAGTCCGACGGAGCCAATTTTGACGTGTCTTTTTGGGAAAAATTTAGTTTTTTGAAATTAAAAAAAAAATTTACTAACAAAAGGACCGACACGCGATCCTCCATTCCCACGGAATTCCCTGCGGAGTTCCTGGAACTCAAAAGGCGTCGGGTCAATTGACGATTACGTTACTTTGCTCCAGGAACATCTCGTCGGACACCCGGCAGAGTTTCCGAGTTGACCTGCGCGATCCCGAGGGGCGGAATGTGGCCGAACTCACTCCACCCTTCCTGTCAAACATTTCACACTTGAGCCACCCCCGTGGATATTCGAGGCGCTCTTTTCGCTGAAGGGAACCGACCCTCCGATCGATTGGTCCACGCGAAAGAATGCCCGTCGGCGGCTGCACGAAATAACGAAACATCTTATTTCGCGGATAAAATTTTTTCAGTTTCGTTCATTTATTCCCCAAAAAAATTTTGGTTTCTTTTTTTTATCAATTCCCACAATATTATCTTTCTCGGCGACTACGTCTCCTCTTACTATCCTTAGCTTTCTTCGTACCGACAGTACCCGTGGGAACGATCGTATTACAGAAGATCTCGCACCAAACCAAAAATCCACTCTCCGTTCAAAATCGCATTTTTCCCGTGAGCAAATATAAAGAAAAAAAAGATAACACCAAAATCTAACTAGCCATTTTTACCAGAGATAAAAAAGCTAAAAAGTAAAAGAAAAAAGTACTTTATCCATTTGTCATACTTTTCCTCCTTAACGAGCGACCGGGTCTCCTTTACAGACATTTAACCACGTGTCTTCAGCCAAACCCCACTGAAAAGTACATCCATTACAACGATTCCTATATCCCACACACGCGCACGACAAAGATGTTACAAAACGAGGGAGAGAAAAACAGTACCAGCATCGAGAGAGAGTGAGAAAGAGAACCTTGAAAAAAAAAGAAAAAAAATACCATCGAGCGACTACTAGAAGGGAATGGGAAAGAGAGAGGTAAAAAAGATAATAGAAAGAAAACGTAAGAAAGACGTCGGACCCAGTCGAGGGTGTAACTCACGAATTTATTACTTTTCTTCGCGCTTCGAGTTATTTTATGCCAAAGACAAACCGGCGAGCCACGCCAAGGGGAGACGAGACGAATATCTCAGCTGCTCGGCGCGTTTTTACCCGTGGGATATATTAGCGTCCGCTAATCCCTATGGATTTTACGGTCGGCTCTGGATCCCGAGCAGCTACACGTACTGCCCTACTACCTACTACCCACTACCCACTACCTTACTACCCATTGCCAACCTACAGGTTCATTCCCCGTCTCATTCATTAACAGTCCCGATTCTCAATTCGTATTTTCGCTCTGAACATTCAGCCTCTGTTTATTGGGTTGACTGAAAACGTTTACCGGTTATACCACAGGAATTAGGAAGGATGCCAGAGACTTTTGGGGTCCGCGTTCAAATCCGCTTAATGGCTTGTTATCAATTATCTTACGTACGAGGGGTATGCAAGCGTGGGGCGTCGCGATGCTATATGCTAATAACGCGTAATGGCGAAAATACGTTGCTCTTGATGTTATTTATCGTCCTCGCGCGAAGGGACAGTGTGAACTCGCACGCATATTTTGAATAAGGTAACACGTGACGCAAAAATCGTGGGTGGTTAGTGGGCCGTGTCCTTATTGGGCGTAGTACAAGGACAGAGGGTTAGGGGGTCAGTAAAACGTCAACTGGAACAGCTGGCTTGGTCCTGGATGGATCCCATGAAATTCACGGACTAGAGACTTCTTGCTAGGCAAATTATCGTTATAGCGATAGGACTCTATAGGACTTTTGAGTCATAGATATTTTAGCCCCTGACTGATGATTTATGGGTAAAATTATTTTTGGTAAAATTATTTTTTCACTGGATTCATTCTTTTTTTTCCAGATCTGTCAAGATTATTTGTCAGGGATGAATGACGATACGGAGGGATATGGACCTAAGACAAATTTTATCCCGTCACGTACGGGAGGGTCCTGGTGTGACTCCTTGAAGATTTTTTTTGGGATGACAGCAGCCGCGTAGCCAATAATTACTAAAGCAAACAGGAGCTTGAGACTGTATGGACTTGGAAGCGTCGGGGGGTGGTGGGATGGTTGAAGTACGGCCGCGTGGCGCGAGCACCTGTGAGTCTAGACTAGTTGCAGAAGAGCGAGAAAGTCAGGGAGCTGGGTCTCAACCACCCTAATCTCCTAATCCTTGGCTTCCTTAGGAAGTCGTTTATTAGTCAGCTTTGCTAGACGCTAGACGTCGTCTTCGTCGCCGAGACGTCGTACGGCTGTGAGTCTTTAGTGCGAACATTAAACGCACGTCTGTACAGTACATACATATACGAAATCAAAAACTGCCCTAAAAATAAATACAGATACGTCACTGAAAGAAACGTTCAAGGGGTAGACCGAGTAACACGACGAATATTCAGAGTGTTGTAACATGTACAAAAAATTCAAAAATATGTCTACCCCCACTTTTGAAAATAATTCGCAAAAATTTATCTTAAATTCTTCTCTTGATGTCAGTGAATCATCCCCATATGTACCTGCCGACTGACCAATTTATACAGCTCGTACGTCTGTCACTGGTAAAGGGAAGGGACCAGCTGTTATCCCCGTGGAAGCCCCGAGACGCTTAGCGCAAGAAGAAGACGACGAAGTGGAAACAAGTACGAAAGAAAAGTAACCATAAGTAGAGCTAGAAAAGAGAGAAAGTAAAAGCTCACCAGAAACAGTCCGGATAGGGTTCGCAGCTCGTTGGCTTTTGCCCGGCAATTTGTTTAGTTTCAACTTGACACCCGAAGCACATGGAACCGATAAGTAACCGGAGACACCGTGTCCGCCACTCACGCACGTTAAGGGCCATAGGCCGTGCGTGACGAGGGTAGTTTTGAAAAGTGACCACGTATAACGAAAAAAAAAAAAAAAAAAATTCAGCAATCTCCATTGAGACAGCTTGGCGCTGACTCCACAGCCCGAACATAGTTTTTAGGTTAGGTTAGATCCACTTACGTCCAAAGAATCATTTTCTCTCTCATGAGCTCCTGAATGGTTCTCACAAATCGGCACGCACGGACCTTCCTCCCTCCCTGTCTAAACTCACTGGGTACACAAACCACCCCTAAATCTGTCCAGGGGTGGCTGAGAGAGTCAAACGAAGAAGCAGAGACCTGCTCGAGGATTCATCTACTTAGCCCACCTGAGGTATGTACCCCTAGTGGCTGAGATAATGGCTACGAAATCAGTTCATTTCTATGTTGATCCTTTGACCCTCTAATCGGTACCCTCCTGAACCCCCCCCCCCCCCCCCCGATCTCCTCATCAGCAACATCATACTCGAAGCAGCCCCTGATGGACTCGGTAATCGAGAAAATCGAAGCGGAAAAAGGAGGTCAGACAGGATAAGCCGATCTTGGCGTAGCCTTCAGTAATATGACGGGGTGGTTGCCTCACCAAGGTATCTATATAAAGTATAGTAAGATCGTGATGGATCAGGGTCCCTTTCTAAATTCGCTAAAATTTTTCAGGGAAATTCCATCGCCAGGACGTTACCAGGGATGCCGTGGATACCTAGTGCAAGGCCAGGGTCCCCAGGGTGATACGGAGAGCGGAGCAATTTGTCAACACCATTAGCAGTGGAACGCACAAGGGTTGACTGTACCAGGGCGCATCTGCCAGACACTGAGGCCAGGGTGAGGCCACACAATAATAAAGGGGTAGTTAATGACTCGGGGTATTCTTGTGTGTTAGGGATATAATCAGCCTTATGCCATCATTTCCATTTGATAAATATTATTATTACTTTCTGACTTGGCCAATTTCTGTTTATCAAGAACACCCCGTAGATTTTATTTATTTTTATCTCTCTCACTTACCGACATGTTGCACTTGCACTTTATTTATATTATAATTGATTATTTTTGCGCATTGAAAATCCTTGCGATTCTATTGATAAAGCTCCGGGAACAATAAACTGTTCCACGTAACTCGCTGATTCGAGTAATCAGGACGTTTGTCTTTATCGAAATGATGGAGCGACCCGTAGGCTATGCAGAGAGAAGATATTAGAAATAGTGAGAGATGAAAAATAAATTCGGGAAGTTGTCAACGAATCTACTGATAATTATTGATGTATCTCATTGGACAATACGGTTAATAACAAATTGGCGTCTCGTTGAATACCAATGAGAAATTCGATTTCTGTCATATCATTATTCAGTCTGGCTGTTTCTTTGTCTTCTTTTTATAATCCCTTATCGTGGACTTTATATCAGGTAGGAAATTTAATTTTACCTGCATTAGTATTCACCTGGTGACGATATCAAAAGACTTTCAATTTTCTGCCTCTTATCGTTACCTCTGAGTATTAATATTCGCATGGTAATTATGATTAATAGGAATTAAAAAATTTTTTTTAATTGCAAGTCATAATCTATATTTTTACTTGTAATTCTAATTTGTGGAAATAACCTGTTTGATTGATTTTTTTTTATAACTCCTATCTTGCCACGGTGTTGCCGTGTTCTTTACTAATTAAACTTCAAGTTAACTAATACCAAGTTTCCACCTGCGGAATCGACAGTCGGCAGTAGAATTCAAACTAGAAACGAAATTGGAATGGGACGCCATTGGAATAAGATCGGGTTTAGCCGCGGTGTCGGGTTCGAGCCCCGGATAAGTCTGCCTTATCCCGATAAGCCGGTGAGTTAATGAATCACAAAACAGGTGGTGGTGCCTGCCGAGAACGTCTTCGTCGAGAGTCGCCGAGATTTCCCATGTGAATTCAAGCCTGGGACATTTTCGTGAGCGTTGGAAACTCTCATATACGATATTGACACATAGTTTATATTGATACCAATACATATACATATATAATTGAGAATTACAAAATTGTAGCCGAAGAATGGTCGATAATTCGCGAACGAGCGTTATTCGACTGAAAGCCATTAAAAAAATATCTTGTCAATGTTTATCACTCGCTGAATCACCGACTGATGTGTGGTGGCGGTTTGCGCAATTGTAAATCTATGACTCGATTTCTGTACAAGGAGATATAGCTTTACTGCGAATCGACTGGCCTAAGAACGAAAATCAAGAAGCGACGCTTAGAATTTTTGACGTTTCCCGTCGGAAAACTTAATTTTACAATTTAATTCCTTCTTATCATTTTTTTTATTGACTAATCAATCACTCGACCCATAGCAAACGAGTTGCGGACTTTGGAATGCGCAGTCGTTAATTCGCTGGTCGGATTTTTAATTCAACTTTCAAAGTCCGAACGGCCGTCGGTCGTCGCGAACAAACTGCACGAAGGACACAGTACAAACTTAATACATATTTTTGGCCGTTTATATATTTTTTAATTCTTCCGCCTCTAAATATATTATTTTTATATGTATGCGTCCCTAGAATTACGAAGAAGAAGAAGCAATGCCAAGGGTTTTCGAAATTTTATCTGATGCGTCGCGTCACAAGTATAATAACGTAGCGATGGGTGCGGAGCTTATCGGGTTATTCGTACTAAAATTTTATCTACCTGTCTGACACCTGACAAAAAAATCATATACGCAGCGTCGACCGGGCGACAGTCAAGAAGCATTGAAAAAGAATTAATATGGCATTTCCTGCATTCGACTGCGTGCAAAAGTAGTCGGACAAAAATTCCAGAAGATAGTCGACAAAATTTTATTTCTCATCCGACATTCATTTCGACATAACAATATATACCATGAAAAAATTCGCTTCATCTCGTGACTGTATTACGTAAATTCTGAATGAATTTTTTTTTCTTCAATTTTATTCAACGGCCACAACTGTTATCCGCTGAAAAAAAAATTTTTTATTCCAAGAATTTCGAAAAGCACGAATGGGATATATAATTAATGACAGTGAGCCTGCAAGCAACCGTACTAATTTTAACCGTGATGTCTCTGGGTACTTCTCAAACATTTACCCGCGATTAGTTCTCTATCTTCGTCCTCGCAACGCTTCCAAAATGTACACGCGTCTCAATAAAAAGAAGTCACGAGAATTCGCTGTATCGCGTATCGGACATTCGTCCAATTCTCGTATAGAGCGTCCAGAAGCAATACGCATTATCGCTCCACAGTAGAAGCACAAGAAAGACATTGGACATCGTCCAAGAAATCTGATCGACTAACTGACAGTAACCATCGATAAATCAATTCATTCAAGTATTACCGATACCAATCACTATACTGAATAAGATGTTAATAATAATTAAGGCCGAAATAAAAAACTCATACAATCAATCTACCGATACCACGTTATCAACATGTATGTACACATGTTTCGTAGAAGCATATATATCATTGTAAGACGTACAATCGTCAAGTACAAAGATCGACCTCGTGTAATTATCCACGTAACGTAGCCGGAGGAGATGCCAGGTAGCGATAGAAGATAATCTAGGAAATTTATCTTAGTCCCGTCAGAAATATCGAGAAGATCGAGTAAACACTGAGGCAACTAAACAGCAGAATGCAATGCTCTTAGATAGTAATAATAATAATAAAAAGAAAAAAAATCCTTTTCCAACCCTAAAAAAATTCTACATGTCTCTTTAGTATGACAGAGTTCAGTGAACTCTGTCTGAGGTACCGTGACCGACTCACCACGTTTAAGTTTCTCCAAAGGTTCATGATGCAGCTGATGACTGGCATTGTTATGATGCATAGAAGTATCATGATGGGGTGTACCATGGACAAGATCATGATGATGTATGGCACCCTGAAGATGATCACCAGCATGTAAGCCAGCCATGGAGGCAGCCGAGGTAGCATGCTGATGATGCTGCACTGAAAGACCAGTGGCCGATGCTGTAACGAGGTCCGGGAGGCAGAGGTCAGGATTACCGCCGCCTCCGCCGGCGAGTTCGAGGCTCCCCCCGCCTCCCCCTCGCTCCATGCTGTAGAAAGTTAACGTCGTGCTGACTGTTCCGTACACCTCACTGTCCCACTTCACAGGCCCTGTCAGGCCTCCAATTTTACTTAGGGGTTGCGAAGGTAAGCTCGTCCCTCAAGGAGACATACGTTCGCCGTATACTTATGCACCGTTCACGAGGATCGAGGAGACACGAAGATTCGCACTTGATAATATACCCAGACGATCGTGCCCAGGGGATGGCTCTAGTAATTACCTTTCGAACCTCTATAAATCTTGAATGTGTTATCACCGCGACACGATTCACGTTCGTGAAGTTTTAACCTCAAACCCGTATCTGTACTCTTTGTCGTTATTTAAGGTTAGTACACTGTATTAATTGTAACTCGCGCAGTAAAGAAGCTGCAGTCCGTTTCCGCGTCACGAGTCACTGTTTACGAGGTTATACACGCGGTGGCCGTTGGTAGCCGTTGGGACGAGAGCCGATCGTGTCTCAACAGGGAGAGAAGTACGCGCGCGCACCACCTAGGCGTAGGCGACCTCCTGATAAAGGAGATAAAAGCCGTCGACGAGGGCGTTACGTAAGTGTCCCACGAAGTAGGTTAGAGTTCCCCGGTGTAGCAGCACTGAAAACGACAGCACGAGGGTACAGGACGCGCACCTTGGCGGTAACTCCTGTCGAACGATGAGACAGCAGAAATAACAAAGCCGTGTGTCACCCGCGTATACTTGAGGTATCGTCGTCGTCGTCACGTTGAGCACACGCGTCCGGTTTGTTTCTTTCCTGTCAATCACGGGGACGCTCTCCTTTTTCGTCGTTGGCCTCGAGGTCGCCGTGGATAATCGTCACGGATTTACATCGAGGCAGGAGAGTCCGGGGGGAAACGGCACGAGAGTTAAGTCGGCCCGTGTGCGCTACGCTTGCCGCCCTCTCTGACCAGAGAGGAAGCCCAGGTAGAGTACGTACTAGGCACTAGGTACTAGCTAGTAGCCGCCGCGGTAGTAGGTGGGTTGGCAAGGCTTAGCGGGTTGAGCCTTTCGGACTGCCTGCCGGCTTAAGTCCGTAAGTCGGTAAGCCGAGCGGATCTAGTGGTCTTGGCTGCTGCACTGCCTTCCTCGCTTGCCTGGCGGCCTGACTGTCTGACTGCGCCTCTCCTCTGTCCCGGCTGCCGCTTATTTCCCCTTGGCGAGAGAAGCCTTGCGAGCGTCGCCAGTACGCCGCTAGCTTCGAGACCGTGGCGTTCGTTGCGCCGATTCCGGTAGGCTGTGCCCCACCATACGACTCTTCTTCCCACTCTTCCCGCAGCCTGGCTGTCGCACGAGTCTGTCTGTCTCTCTGCCTGGCTGACTGCCCCCTCACTTGCAAGTATACACAGAACACGGGGGGACGTAGCCAGGAACTGGCTATACAAACTCATACTATCTTGATCGTCCCCACCACTTTGATATATTTTACCCCCACTTGTTTCAGATACGTCGATTTTACCCCACTATCCTTCGGATGCAAGCTCACCCCACTAGAGGGCACGAGGCTACCAGTTTTCTCTTCTACCCTTCCCTTTGCGTCCTCCCCGTCTATCCAACGGGCGAACGATGTCTCGTCTTTTATCTTTGGCGCACTCGCTTCAAAACCCAACCACAGTACGCTTTGTGAACCCCGACACGATCGGCCAAGACTTTTCTAACCTGAATACCACGAGGAGGATAAAACGTGTGTCTCTGTTTCGGTGCAGGGGACACTGGACGGGGAAAGAACCTGACAATATCAAAGATCTCCAGAATTAGACTAGTCAGAGTCACGCTAGTTTACGGGGGGGGGGGGGGGGGTAGCCTCTTTGATAATAAGCAATGCACAACCCATTGACTTCAGTTTCTTATCCGTTATCAACCGTTCTCGTTACGTACGCCTACCAAAATCTCTGAGATCTCCCAAAACTCGAATTCACTCCAGTGCGTCAATCGTCCGTAACTCGTAATTTCCCTGGTGGCCATAAAATCCGCGCGCGCATCTGTAACCACCAACAATCGTAGCACACGACCTCCCTCCCTCCCTCCCCTCCGGCCCTCGAAGTCCCAAAGCATGACTACATACCTTCTACTCAGGCTCCACCGTCTTATTCCCTACCTTCAGGAGGGAGCCCACGATGCACTCGGGTACACTTATCGCTCCCTTATCTCCCAGAACAAACAGACCTCAGTATACTCGGCGTCTTCAAGCCACAAGAGGACCCAGCTACGTACCCTTATAACACTCCATAACCCTAGTACAGTACATACGTACAAATATAAACTTACGTATACCCCCCATGCATCGGTATGAAAAAAGCCACCCCTTTTCAAGTAGTATACAGAACTATATATACCTAGCAACCATGGTACAGATCGAAGTGGGGGACGGGGCTCGGGTTCTAATGAAAAATATGTATAGTATCTACCTGCGTACTCTGGTTACATATATACATATATATCTACAGATACTCCCAGTAGGTGGAGGTAGGTATAGGTTGCAGAAGCAAAGCACTCGAGAGGACCGGTACGTGTAGGAAAGTACATACGTCAACCCTGGCGCGCCATCCCGGCTTCGCTCGGGAAGAAGAAGAGACAAATGACAAGATGGCCACGCCCATTCGCGAGCGGGGGCGTTATTGGTCGACTTCTACCTCCCACCCTCCACCCGTGATACCCTACCACCTTGTACTCTACTTCCTCACCCACCCCTCTGCACACACATACACTACAGCGTTTACCCTCTCTCATCCCCTTGTCCACCCGTCTCACTAACTTTGACACAGTCTCTATCCACCGGCACTTGGATGTAGCGCATGGTGGGAGATCGTTGATTTTTGAGCGGACCTACTAAGCCCCGCACTCTGTGCTCGTGATGAGGGAACGAGCGGACTAACCGGCCTCTAGTTATTGTAATTTGATAATTGAAGGATTACGGATTACCTGACTACAGCTCTGGCTTTGCGGCTCGGTACGCCCTCGCGCTTCGTTATTGGATCTTTGATTGTTGCATTGCTGACATACATAATTGTATAATAATTTTGATGATTTTTTTGGACGTATTTTGATTTTTTTTTTAATTTCGAAAAAATTTATATTCATACTCGGATTTTGGTACTGGGAAAGATTTACGATTTGGACGAGTGTGTCTTATATTTCTCGTTGTAGCTGCATGTATATGTATATATGTGTCAGACGCAATCATAAACATTCGAGATGACAATTGGTCGGGAAATGATGAACGGTACGAAACCGCGACAATCGTTAAAAGTAAATCCAGTTTATATTTCACTGGTTGTCGCAGCCGCGGTGGGGAAGGGGCGGGAGGAGTGTAATTGGCCCGGTGCCACATTAGGAATTATTATTTACGATTGCCATTTGCTTGATATCTAAGGAGCAACGCCCATAACGCGACTTATTGCCTAGATGCCATAAAAGGATAAGATAGACATTTATCAGTAGCAAACTGATATATATCTACAAGAATTTTACACTGAGACGCAACTCGACTCTGCATGTCAAATATTATCGTTTACTATATTTTCAATTTTTTTTGTTAGAATCGTATATCGCATACGTGTACTTTATTGCTGTATGGTTGTATAAAAGCAAATCATCCCTTATTCAAGATTTTATATATATATATATAATATCAGTGAGTCTTGATTTCACATTGGCTGCTAGAAAATCTTTATCGATCGTAATGGAGATACTGGTCTCTCGTCGCATCGGCAATCTGTATATCATAAAACTCTTCTATATCGATACCAGCCATAATGGCCGTACTTCACTCGTTGCCGACAGTCGTGCTTGTTTGCCGTACAATTGGCACCCCTTTCCAAGTCCACAGACCATTACTGATATACGGTTGTATATCTGTATATTTTTCTCTTCGAGATTCCTATCGACATTGTCGATAAGAAATTTTTTTATTTTTTAATATTTTTTTATTCGATCGTAAATGCGCATTTACTAGCAATGTCAGTGCTCAACGATAATGATGGTGACGTCACTGGCGAACTTCATATCTGTCCCATTTATCGTTTAGATATTGAATATTATTGTTAATAGATATGACTAGATTCGGTGGAAGTATTACTTGTATAGACAGTTTTGGGAATGGATGTAGGGTGGTTGGGGGGAGGGGGGGGGGGTCAGGGAATTTGAAAGGTAGATCTTCTAGGAGGAAATTTTCGTTAGCCTACGATCAGGCATTATAAATTACGTAAGGGATGCGTGAGGTCTTTTTATGGGTTTCGAAGGCTAATAAAAGCCAATGTCGACGTCGACGTCCACGTTCAATCCAGGTTACATCTACCTACACGTACGTCTGAGAGGCCCGGAGAGTCGTACGTTTTACACCTCCATTTTGAAAGATTTCTCGAACCGTTCGGAGTTTATCTTCATATAGGATCGTATTGAGTTCCGGGCTGACGGGAAGTAGTCCGCGGGTTTCACGTATTCGATATCCTTTTTCTACTAGCCTCAATCTATCTCTCTCGCTCTTTTTCCCTTTTTCACTGTGGGATCCTTTTCTTCTTTTTTTATATCTCTGTCCTTTACCCTCGCAGGCGCGTAACTTATAGAGACACATGAGAGCTCAGCCTCCCCCCCCCCCCCCCCTCCCTCGCAACCCTCATCCACCCCACTCCATGAGGCCAAGCCGTCGGGTCATTACAGCGCTCCGTCTTTACAAATTTTATATCATTTTTATGAAGCATAAAGTCGTCGAGAAGCCAACGGAGAAGGTCACGGCGGTGGAGGTGGCGGTGGAGTGCGAGGAAAGCTATGGGGTCCAAAGAGTGACTGGAGCAGGCGTTGGTCGGGGGTCACGAGGTAGACCTCGAGGAAGAACGAGGCCCGAGTCACGTGGCTGGGCGGAGCGGAGCGGCGTTTCACCCTCTTTGGTTCACCAGCTAGGGGTTACGGAGGGTTGGCGATCCTCGGGGTAGGGACTGGAGCGCCTCCACCGGCGAGGCCTGACTATGGAGTTACTGTAACCAAGGATCGCGGGCTCCATCAAAAAACGCTCGAATTTAATTAAAAAATTTAGAAGCCCGCAAGAAAATTAAGGGTCACCTTCTCATTCCCTCGGTACACCCATTCTCTCTGCGCTACCTACTCCCTATATTAATTTCACTTCCACCCCTGCCTCCGTAGGGGTTGCACAGTCTGACGCGTTCTCTCGCCTCTGCATCACCTATAGAATTTCAATGGGATTTCAATGCGATTTTAATGGGTACGTTATACGAGCAGCAAAAATTGATCAACCTTGACCATCCGAGTATCATCCCCCTCCTTTTTATCGGATAGGCATTTTTTACAAAAATTTTTTTTTCCATATATTTCGAAGATCCAGGATAAAATATGAAACTAGGTTGAAAAATTTTTTTTTCTTTATGGGTGGGGGGGTCATAAAAATACCCCATTCTCCTTTTTACCTGATAAATACTACGTTCTATCTTACGTACTGACTCTGTGTATTCCTGTATGTCCGTATACACATAGGTACTCATATCTCTCCTAGCCTTCCGAGTGTTTTGATAAATGAGCCCACGAGCTCCATCATCCCCCGGTAACCACATTTTCCAACCCCGCTGATTCCAGTCCATCAATTTTCAATCACAAAGAAGTCTCTGCTGGCTCCTATACCGTTACTCGTAGCTCCTTCTTAGGTGTATTCCTCCCGTCACTTCGGTTCGTTCGCCGCGAGTCGAGCATATACATATATGTGTACATATATATATATATATATATATATATAGCAACACATACAAAACGGCAACGACCCTCGTGCGAACTCGCGTGTTCAGGGGCGGACTCTGAAAAAAAAATAAAGGCAATCCTTTGAAAGCACCAACACAAGAAAACAATCGCGTGAGTACCTATTCGTTTCTGCGTTGTCAAATAAGATTACCCTCGATATGCTTTTAGCAGATTTTCTTTCATTATCTTTTTTTATTTTTATCCACTCTTCAGGATTTTCGCACGAGGTACAAATTCGGAATCTGTTATCGGTACGATTAATATTTTTTTATTTTAGTCAATAAATATATAATGTACAGTCCGGTATAAAATTTTTTAGCCGGATGCAATTTCGTTGTCTACGAATGATAATGACTGATACACAACGGATATCTAAACAATGATGAGTCCACAGTGCTTTTACAGCGAACAAATCTTTGAAAGTCCTTGGAAAAATCTGTCGACGTTCAAACCGTCGGATTGCGCGGATAAAGAGTTTCCCGCAAGATAAGCATTTTTATTGTTGATAAACGTGGCCGCACAGGTAACAACTAATCCTAACGAAAAGCGGACAGGCTTTCTGTGCTTTATTATTTCTTTTGAACGCCGCGTTAATTATCCCTCAATATATGGACTTTTGCCGAAATCAGTGTATTTCCATGGAAACGACTGTTTTATTCGTACTACGTCATACCCTCGTTTGGCGAGTCACTTTCGTGAATATTCAGCAAATTGATCGAGTCGTGGTACTAAAGTGACTTTATTAAAAGAATACGAGGAATTTGTAAAATTAGTCAAATACTAACCTAACCTCGTTTACGTGTTAAAAAACGATACTGGCACGCACGTACGTAGTTACCAAAAAACAGAATGAAAATTTTATCAGACTCAAGAAAAGTGCCCGGAAAAACTTGAAAAAATTCGTAAGCTCTTGACACGGCCCTGAATTTGTGGTAAAACAACCCCTAGTCCTCAAAATTACTTTCGCGAGGGTTCCTCGGATATCGCTATGCGTTCCACACACGATCGTAGGGCGTGCGTGTACGTATGACGTTGTTATACGAAGGCGTAATATTTCCCCTGTTCTCCTGTATCGGAACAGGCTATCCCCACTATCTGTATTCCCCTGACGTCATAGCCAATCGGAACACGCCTAATGGGCGGCGCCTTTTCACATCCAACATGGCAGCCTCTTCCGTGCTTCACTAGCCAGGACTTACCTACTTCGCCTGTCCGTTTCTCTCGTCTGGCTGACTCGCTGTCTTTACTCCTGCCGGACGCAGTACGCACCAGATCACTTTGCACGACTGCCTTTCGCTATTCGCACTATTTATACAACTACGGGCTATTACGATCAACGTGATGTAACTTCACGTTGCTTAATTTCGTGTCTCTCAATTATTTAATATACTTATCGCATATGATTTCTCCAGTTGAAAAAAATTAATAATTATTATTTCTATTACGATCAGATCCAAACGGTGCGATGAGTCTGTTGTGCTTTGTGGCAAAATTTTATAATAAATTTACATCCTTGTAGATAAAGGGTGAACTACACAAGGGTAGGATTTACGCTACGGTAAGAATGATTTCAGAATCTAGCACTGCTTCGTAAATCATTCTCTACAGTTTACCGGAGCGATATCCATGGATATCGTAAAGATAGTACCCGTCAGTCACCTGAGTAAATAAGAAAGGACTCTTTTTACCTTTTTTCGTCTAAGAAGAAAAAATACAATTCCAAAAATATCCACCAAAAAATATCCCGCAATGTATACTTAATCCGTCGTCGAGTCGAGTCATTGTTTTTTTTTTTTTTTTTTTTCATCAACCTAGTATCACGTATGTTCCGACAATATTATTTTTATGGTATTTGCGAAATCTGCATGATAAAATTTTATGCTTGGAGTGTGAAAAATATTTGTACAAAAGAAAATATTTTTTAAAAAACAATGCAGACGTGCGTTATCGAGTTCGAGGCTAGTTAAATGATTCAAGGAAATCAGGAATCTTCGTTGACACACTCAAGTCATATGTATACCTATACACACACGCAATATATATATGTATATATTGTATTATCTATCAATCTGTAGATTGTTAGATAAAAATCCTCGAATTTTATGTATTTTGACGAATGTTGTACACCGATTATTTATCGACATCGTTCTAAGCCGCATTTACAACCAGTAAGCTGTAAAGGATCGGTTTTATAATCGCCCGTGCTAATCTCTCATGTAGATAATAACAACTGCACAACACTTTGCGTTTTGCCTACGTGCTGGCAAATTCATTTGGTCAGAAGCTCCGGCATAACTTACGAAGGCTTACGCGCTATCGCAAATTATTTTCCCTCTGTGCCCTACGGATTAGGTATGGTATTCTCTCTTATGCGTTTATATCACCTAGCCCCCTTCTGGACTCTCTTAAACACACAGATAAGTATCCCGTTTTCGATTTTCGCGGGTTACGCACAATTTTTAGCAATCGACGAAGCCCACACGTGCTAATCGGTATAGCGTGTAATCTCAGATTCATAGGTCACCAATTAATTTTGACAGCTGTCAAATGTGCAGCTCGACTCTGTTAGATGAATATTACCGTAACTATAATTTCCTAGATATATAAAAAATTGACACTCGTACGATACACGTGAGCAATGGGCCGTATGAAAATGTTATTTTTCGAAGAACGAAAAAAATTTCAAAAATTTTCTCGAAATTCCTATACTTTCTGTGAGTGCGCGAGAGAGCGCACAGCGAGAAATTTTTTATATGCGTCAGAGAAAGACATACATAGCTCTAATTGTAAGACGATTTCATGGGTATGCTTGGAAATTAATTGTGTTTAGTAGGACGTGCACAGAAAGATTAATCAGATCTTTAGCACACAGGTGGTACTGGTATTTAAATAATTTTCAGGTTATATAGAGTAATTTTACGTCCAGAGATTTTTTCTGGACTTCCGACATGCCTGGTATTACTATCTATCGGTCACTTCACTATCTTCAGGGTCCACCTGCTACAGCCTCTTCTGGATGTCATCCAGGAGTCCCGTAACCATTATACATATAAGGAGAGCAGAGAGCAGTGCACTGTAGGATAGAGAATGAGAGAGAAACAGAGCTACAGACAGTGGAAGAGCGAGAGAGTGAAACTAGAGGGTGGTAAAATCGTAAGAAGGTGTGAAGCAAACCACGTGGTTACCCACGTCGTATATCATGTCTTTCTTTTTTCTTTTCATTCGCTTTCTCTTATGAGGAATTTCGTAGGATGCCAGTGGTTACGGTATACAACGTGAACGTCGGCACGTCGAGGAAGGTACTCTATGAATATTCCCCATTTGCCACAGAAACGGGAATGATGAACGACACCCCCGGAGTATGTACCAACCACGCGGGCTAAAAGAACCCAACCACCCCTGACTGGCAGACTGGCAAAGAAATGTCTCACGCCTCAATAGACGGCATGCGAACCGAACATCGGTTTCTTCAACTATTTTCACGTCGAGCAACCCTTGTATAACGGGCGTGACGTCAGTCACCCTTACTTTGACGAGGGGTGGTAGAGACGGGAGAGTGCGATCGATTGTAATTTGTAAAAATTACAAAAAAAAAAAAAATTAGAACTGCACGATCTTTTTTCCGAAATTTCCTAAAAAAAAATTTTTCACAAAAAATCACGTTCTTCCACGTTATTTGTGTCTTAAGGAAAAAATGACGGTGAAAGCGTTTTTTCGAGTAATATGTAATCGATTACAGCTCCTACGGTAGATTGATCGAATTTGTCAATGCGGGATTAATGAAATTCCTTTCGACTTTTTTTTTCACTTTCTCCTTTTTTTTTCGTTTAACTATAATGATGCATCTTCTCTCTTGGATGATACCGGCAGCTCGTTAGGTGATAGCAGGCTTGGGCTGCGGGTACGGCTCACCCAGAGGATGACTGACGGGCCATAAAACCTTATCGTAACGCGTTCTCATCGTCAGAGCTCACCTATGTATTAGCGGAGTGTATACCCAAGTACGTGGGCCTCTCCCTATACGATATCGTTGACACTCTTTGCTCTTACGCAAATACGAGAAACGGCTGGAGAGCGGTTTTTGGTTTTTGTAACCAAGGCGACATGTTGCATGCCTTGCGTGTGAACGACCTAGTGCGGTGGTTTGGATATGAAAAAAAATTTTCTTCTAATACGTATCAATGCAAATTAAAAAGAAAAAGGTAGCAAATTCGACACTCGGACTACCTTCACATTTGGGAAAAGGGTTTAATCCGTACGTTCATTCGTTTGGACGAGTACGATGACACTCGGAGGGTCTTGCTATCAATTTATTTCCTACCCTTCTTTAATTTGCCTCGCTGAGCACGAAATCGTCAGATAACCGTCGCAGACCTGGCGCTACGAGGTGGCCCCCCCCCCCCCCCCCGCCGTGTTCAGGAACGTATGGAAACGTCAATCATACGTAGACGTCATAATTGTTACTTATCCTGGTTGCCAGTCCCATTCAGACACATGGGATATCCTATACGTCAGATTTTACGGACGCCTGAATCCGTCGTGTGTTGAGACTATTATTTTCGTGGAGGGTACAGTCGGTACGTCCAGAGGCGGAGATTCTGGGTTCGTTCGCGTAGGGGGTCCTACTGTCAAGGATATCAGGAGCGTGATACACAGTGTCAGAGGAGGAGACTTCGAGGAGGGTGAAATATATATATATATATATATATATATATGAAGTATGCGTGACTATGTTCCCACGTGCCACACGGATAGGGGATGTAACCCTTGGGGAACCTTGTATTCGCGGTACCGTCACGTATCTCGTCCGTCGAATCGCAAAACCGATATTTGCACTCGTGCCACTCGACAAATATGGCGGATCTTGGAATTTAATGAAAATATTCGAATAAGAATATAACACCGTCAGTGCCCCCGTATTCTTGGGGACGATGGCGCATGATAATTATAGTAGGAGCCTTGGAGTGGAGGGTGTGTGACTAGGTTTTTTCTTTTTTTTTTTTCCTTTGCCGTTTTCGGTGTCAGAAAATTTTGGAGAACGAAGGCGAAATAAAATGAGGTCTCGGAGTATACGAGGATTACTTAAACGAAAATACCTATCCATTTGCTGGATAATAAAATCGTTCCCGCTCGGATGGCAGTCTGGTGTTATTTAAAGTAATCCTTGGAGTAGGCCAGGAGTGAGCTGTGCTGGTCTTGGTAGTTGTAGGTTAGGTTCGCTCGTAAAGGGTAGCAATGGCGGTAACGAATGGCGAAGCGGTGAGGACCCTCGAGGTAATCTTGGTTCGTTCGCAAGAGGGTTGCATTTTGATCCTCGGCGCTACTGCCGCGGCACGCTCTCTACGTTCGTCGGCAGGGCTCTAGACATTTGCTATAATTAGAAGCGTCTAATTAACAGCGAGGGGTGATCCGTGCGAATGTCGAACTACCCTTAAAATCCCATGGATCTTGTGCCCTGACAATGTGACTAGTAAATTTGCACTTGTATTATGATAAGGAGGTAAATATTTTTTAGAACTTTTTTTTCAGAACGTGCACGTGATTTGATTTTGAAAATAAAATCGAAATACATCTCGGTACAAGACCAAGAATATATCCAGTGTGATTATAAATCGTCATATAAATAACAAGTGGGCCCCTTCTTAACCAGTTCCCACAGTAGGTACCAAACCTTGTCTAACCTACTGGTACGTACCCCTTTGCCAATTGTCATAAGGGTGTTACTTCGTTTTGACCCTATGTGAGAATGCAGTTGGACTTGCTTTTAAAATAATTTTAAAACGTTAAGTAAATACTCGAGCAGCGTGCGAGCATATTGTGATGAAATTAAAAAATAAGCTACTTGAGCCACCCTTGCGGACAGTCCGAAGGATCGTTCTTTCTAGGGGTTGTAAATCCTATTGTATTTTTCTTAGTTATTTGTTCTTTGCGGTAGCTCCACTGAAATTAGCAAAAGACACGTACCTAGGTGTACCGTCGGCACTAAGGGTGGGGGTGTTGAAATACTGATTTTTTTTTACTGATGGTCAATATTTTTCAAAGTGAATCAGACTGTTAGAGTGTCGGAGCGAATGATGAAAAAATAACAGTATGATTATGGCATCTAAGTACTCAGACCGGGAAGTACTGCGTATTGATGGAAGGGATGGTAAAAGTCGAGGTAAAAATAAATGACGCCTATAGCGAAGCGACGGACGTAGGTGGTCGTGTGCTTCGCTCTGATAAATATAACGTAACAAGTTCGCTGGAATAGCGGGTTCATCCCGGTGGGATCAACGCGTCTTTACTCCGACCCTTGGTACAGCCTTTCCTGCCAGGATGGCTGTACGTATGAACAAGCTCAGATAGGCACTCTGTGCCACAATGCGACTGTGGTAACCAAGTCAGGGCCGTTTCACGGGCCAAAGCTGCCGACTCTATTTATTTTGGAAAGTCGGTTTCGATAACTTTCTAAATCTTGGAAAACATTGGGGAATTTATTTGGTGCGTCTGTCACGCGCGCAGGAGGGTGTGCGTCGAAGTCTTTTTTGGTAAAAAAGAAAAATTGAGATTTGGACTTAAAAATAGAACTGCATCGATATATCGGATACGCGTTTGGTACCGTTAATGCTGTTGGTTTATTAGAGCAATTTTTTTCGAATTTTATTATCGATGGGATATATGATATAAGCGTCGCTCAAAAGTTTGCTATTCCGTAGATTCGTTTTAGTGATGCGATCGCTTTCGCTTGAAGAATCTTTTCGTGCAGAGCTGCAGCGAGATTCAAGAGGGTGGTATCCCTGCCTTCGTTTCCGTTAACGGGCGCCCGGCAGTCAGGAAGCCGTAAAAAGTAAATTAAATAAGAATTAAATACAAATAAAACCGCTCGGCCAAGTAATTGGTTGGCTTGCCGGTTGGCCACGGGACCCCGCGGGTATCTCAGATCCTTCTCTTTGGCCACCGTCTGAATCCTGGGGGTTGCTTCGACGCCATCCCTGTACCAGAAGAGCAAATCAATCTACCCCAATGACCAAGGTAATCCATGCAGGCAACCGTTCGCCGTAAGCTGTTTAATTTCCCTCCTACTTAACCCCTCTTGAGCAACCCCTACCTGACAGTAACACCCTTAGCCAAGTAAGTAAAACATTAGACAATACCTACTTGAGACACAAAGTAATACCTGATTAGGGAAAAAAAATTTTTTTAATTTCTAAACTCACTTATGTATGTATCAAACACGCCGATCTCGTCATTGCACAGGGATAATTTTAACGTAAAATATTCTCTAAGGGTTGCGAAAGAAAGGCCAAGAGTTAACTCGAGGGTGGCAGCACGCGCAATCATGGTTGGATTAGGTGGCCCACCTATGTATAAAGATAGGCTGACGACTGAAGGGTGGTTTGGGGTTAAACGGGGCAAGGAACCCATAGGGGAGGTGAGACATAAATGATATTCCATGAGGAGAGCATATGCGGGTGAAATAGATCCACAAGGGTGGCTTGTAGGCAGCGGGGTGCTGCTTTATTACAAACAAGGATTACCGGGTAATGGGACATTCTGCCCCTTCGCTGAGCAATGAGCACTGAACATCTCGGCACCGACTCACTTTCCAACTGCGCAGACTACCGACTGACAATCGTAAAGGCATATTACCAGAAGACAGATTTCTATTACTTTTATCATATATATATATATCATACCACAAATGCTACTACGATACTAGCCAATAGAATTATATAAGACGATTTAATTATTACCTGATTTTTTAAAATTTATCAAACTACTTGTAAAAGAGGTATCAGTGGGTTCTCAGATTTCTCTATCAAATTCTCATGTACAAATACACCAAACATATCCTTGCTCCTGTGTAACAGGATTATTGTCACGTTCTGTGTCCCGCGCCTTATCTCATATCACACGTCAGGTTGTACGTGTCTGAACAACTTCCGGAAGTTAGATGCTGTAGAAAGTTCCATCGACCTTCCGGCTATATCCGGGATTCGTTTGATCCGTATGAGGACCATCGATCGCCAGTTTCAAACTGCTCGGATGTATCCTCTGTATGGTGTCCTTTCGTATGTTGCTCGCAACATCCTTAGTCTGATACGGTCCAGCATATTTAATAGGATGTCCCAAGACAGGTGGTGACGTCCAGTATACCTGTAAAATATGAAAAAATTTTATGTCTGATAACAGTTTCAAAAAAAAGATAAGAAATACAGATTAAATCCAATCGGCATCGATTTTCAATATCTAATCGGTGAACCAGACGGCGATGGAAGTAATAAAATTTATATAAAATGTCATTGTCGCTTGTTTGACGTTCGGTAGTAAATTATTGATATCCATTATCTGGATTCGATGACATAAGATATTCAAGTGACGAATGCTACTTTTAAAAATTAGATCAAGACCTCAGATCGATGTTGAGAAAAAAGATTATTGAACTAATTATTTTTATTATATTGATAATTATGAACAACTATATTCTATGGAGTATTATTGAAATACTGTGAAATGGATAATCCCAAGGAATTTAAATACATACTTTAATTTGATTACGCAGTACCCGCCACGTTTCCTTTCCCAATGTCTCTGGCTGCATTGGAACGTACGTCTTTGGGACAAGAGTATCGGCATCGTGCTTATAAATAGAGGACAGTGCCAGATCAAGTGAATCCTGTGGTACCTGAAATTGAGCATAATGCTTGAGCACGATTATAGGAGCATGATCAAAATCCGCTCAATAATCCTTTGATCTTCTTCGAGAAGCTCATTCAAGTTATAACTGATTAGAGACGGCTAATAAATTTAAATTAAGTCCTTGCACCGCCTTGTCCTCGCATACTTTGGATCAATACTTGCGACCCGGATGAAGAATGGCGTCTTGTGCTCTTTTTTTATCTTCCCCTCTCGTCCCACTTCTACTCTTAGATACAAATTATTAAAAAACTTGGGAAAAACTCATCCGCCTCTCATTGCCTTGTTTACCTTTGGTCTGATGAGACGCTGATCCTTTCGGATGCTGTTCAACGTGTGATGAGCAAAGAGACGTTCGTGGGGTTGCAATCTTGCATACCATCTTCTGTCGTTTATCGAGACATTTTTACCCAGCACTGGTCCATGGGATACCCAGATTCCTTCTCGTGATATATCTGGTATCGGATATGGATTACGCAACAGAGTAACAAAATTACTCATGGCGTCCCGGGAACTGTGACATACAAATAAAATAAATAAATATTTATAAAAAACTTTATCTCAAAATTTAAATGCATCCAAATTCTTCTTATCGCCCGACCAACATGAAGTATGCCACTTGTCCCACGGCATGGAATACGATACAGGGTTTATACCCAGTGTTTTTGAAGTACTATCCAAGAAAACCTACCGCAATGACCGATATAGAAAAAAATTATAAAAATTTATAATATTTCCTGGAATTATTAATGCCTCTTATCTATACTCGTTGTAGCTGTGGCTGAGTTATTAATTCAAGTAGTTCAAGTACTTCGTGACGCATATTTCATCCTTCGAGAATGGTCCAAATATTTTCATCTAGAGTCACTGTAAACAGATGGCTTCGAAATATTCGTCGAAGCTTAAGCTCGTAACGCAAATTTGGTAAAAGGAAAATCTCGTCGGGTCGTAGGAATTTGCGTAGCTTTGCAAAACGGCGCGAATAAGATCGGCCGACGCGAAGGTTGAACGTGACCCGCCGTCAAAGTCATACGTATGTATAACACATTCCATATATGTATATAAGGACAAAGATTGTATATAGATAGGAGAAGAGTAGTAGGGAGAGATAATGAAGTCGCTCGAGTATAGCGATAGCGACTGTCACACGTGAGTATTACATAAGAGGACGATGACAACGGCCCGAAGCGGAATCTCATTTATAGTTCTAAAGTTATATAGTGTGATATCTTCCTATCTTACAATTCTCATTTGAGTACAGCATCTTTATTTGAATACTCGGATGAACTGGCACAATGGTTGGTAGTGGGGAATCGTTATTTACGATCACGAGTTTGCCTCATCTCGCGAATCGTGTTTGTTTGCTCTGAATTACGAGAGACTTAGGTCCGCTTACATTGAAAAGACCTGCACTATCTTTGACTTTCGAGTGACTGACTGACATGCAGATTATAAATAAATTTTGATCTTTTAATTGATTGCGTTCAGGCCACGCGACAGGGTGTTAATTGTCACATAAAAAACAGGCGGACATTCGCAGCATCCAGTCATCTGGACAAATTTTTTTTGTTGCGATGCGATGTTCGTATGACTTTTTCTTGTTTGATTATAATCTTTTTTTTTTTAGTTGGCTGCAATGTGAATCGTAGCATCTTTTGTCATTGGCCATTTGATTTTGGTTGCGTTTGCTATCATTGACCATTACTCTTGTTTTATGGCTGTATATATATGTATGACTAGGGTCTGTGTAGGTAAACTGCATAATTAGCGGGCTAAACTGTAATAGTAGTGGTAACCGCGATCGTATATCAAGAGCCGGCATCCGGGTTTACCCTCGGTTTGCCCAGGATTAAAATGTAACTGTCGACCGGGCCAACATTCTTGGGGCATGTATCCTCATGGACCCGAACTCCTGCATCATTTCATTCATAAACTTAACTGGCTTTCATTCATGCCGACGAATACGTCTGCGACGTCTCCAGTCTCAACGGGGTGTCCACTTATCGAAGTATCATTCCCTTTTAAGAATCTAGTGCGTTGGTCCAGAATTTTCTCAGGTTAGTTCACGGTGCGAGAAAAAAAATAAAGAAGTAATTGCCGAATAGTTACAGGGGTATGAAATTAATGAATGAACGTATTGTGAGATCCTGGGAATTCGGAGGACCCTCGAAGAGCTGAAAATAAATATAATATCCATAATTTTGGAAAATTTTTAAATAAAATTCTATAATGAGCGATTAAATCGAAATTTTCAAATATTTATCTCTTTTGAATTACAAGTATTTCATTGAATTTTTCAATGCTACCCGACAGTAATACGACCCCGAGGCGACTTCACCGAAGGGTGAAAACGGCGATTTCAGGGCGTTAAACGTGTTTTGCCCGGGAGGTGGTCGCCCGCAGTTCAGACCAACGTCCAATATTAAACCCACAGTAATTTATGTTAGCGCGAGCGTGCATAATGCTGTTTGTAGAAAGCGGCAGTGTCACGTGGCGGCTCGTGCCACGAGCCAGCCCAACCCTTAATTCGAGACGTCCTCTCGCCTGTCCCAGAACGACATCGAAAACCCTGCTAGGTATACACTGGATGCAATTCCACACGCCCCTTGTACCCTGCGTGGGAGATCTTTATTGGGTAAAGCCCCAGCATCCGCCCTTATACGAAATTCGCACACACGGACGATACACGTACGAGGCCCCCTAAGTAGCCCTTAACAGGACCATCCAGATTCACGATTCGTAGACAGATCCATAAATCTTGGTACAAAGTAATTTCTTAAGGGTAGTAAGCGCAATCGTATTCTTAAAATTTTCTCTTTCGCAACCCCCCGACTCTCAGGTGTCACGTGGACAGGTTAAGGGAGCAGATGGTTGCTTTATATCAGTATTTCAGTGGGGTTTAAAAATAGGGGTGGGTCCAACGAAGGCATCTTCCAGGTCAGCGATTACGAGCTAGATCGTTCGACGGGCACTTTGCCCTTGCACGACAGATCGCACCCCCCCCCCCCCTCCCTCCACCCAACCCTTGGATGAGATGACACGCGTAATCGCGTAATCGCGGCGCGTGCTGCAACGTCGATCGAGGGAGATTTGCGTCCGTCTATCTGTACCAGGGGTAGCACGTGATGAAGAGGGGCGGAAGGGAGGATAGCCAGTTCCAGCCCTTGGACGAGCAGGAGCGATCGTCGCTAAATCGGGGCTTGTAAAATCGACAAACCGACCTAGTCAACTGGGTCTCTCTTCCTCCTACCGTCACGATATCCTCGAGGACCCTTGGCGATCCGCGAGTACACTCGAAATTTTTGCCACCCTTCGAAGGATCAACCCCCTCTAACCTAATCCTATAATATCCTACTGGCTGGTATTGCTGTGAGAATAAGTGTGGAATCGTGCATTCAAATGGACATCGTTCCCAACCCCTGAAGCTCGTGACTAGGGGGGTGGGCGGGGAGGGGGCGAGGGACAATGCTGTAGGGGATGATATTGCCAATATTTGGTTTGATTCTCGCGCGAATGTTTGTGGGGTGTGCAAGGCGCTTCTGAAATCGTCTGTAAAGGGGATTCGTATAGAGGGGGTGTATATTAGACGTGCGCGAATTACCATCTGAATGTCCTTCCTACTGGTCAGCTTTTGTCAGGATGGTGACACCGACCACTGCTATCTATGGAACCACCCCTACGGGACCGTATGTTCCTCTTGGTGCTTCTGCCGCTACTGTTGTTGGTATTGCCGATGGTTTTCGAGGCGAAGAAAAGAATTGGCAACCGATTGTTATATTGAGTTCGAGGAGATGAGATTTTAACCCTGAACCTTCCTTAGATTGACCGAGGCATTGGATTCCCGTTAGAAGGGCGTGAAAGGGTTGGTATTGTTTGGGGGAGCAAAATGAGATTTTAGGAAAGGCTATACTACAACGAACATTAGTTATCTGCCGGTAGATCGGTTCGTCCTGACTCTGAATGTGAAAGGAATTAAATGCCTGGGGGTGTTACACACCCTCTTTTATCCATTTTTCGGAATTGAGGGATGCATGTCTATTGTGATTGGCAAACTGTCAGGTAACAGTCGGACGGAGAAAATATTTGTACGGTCTGAATAGAAGTGTCCAAGCACCGTGACAGGGTGAAAGCAAATATCACCATGTATTCTCATAGGGTTTGGTTTTCTAAGAAGAATCTCAAAAATTACGCGTTTCTCTCTGTACCGTAATTCTGTTAGTAACATACCGAACTAACCTCTCGCGGCAACTTGGTATCAAATTCAAACTAATTTTCACGGCGATCTGCATACTTCCTATAAAATAATGTATTTACACCCTGCGTGTCGAATATGCTGAAAGCAATGGGGAGGCTGCACCAGCAGTGCGACAGGTGGCCCGTGAAATCAGTGCACGAGTCCAGGACATCGGCACCCTCGATCGATGCGGTTCATTAAGAAATTAAGTGCATAATGATAGGGGACGAAGGACACGTAAAATTTCGTAAATTTTTCTCAAAGAACCTAAAAAAATCCAAAGCCTCCGAATATCGAGAGTATAAATTCATTCCTGTATAACGCATATAGGAAATGAATAAATCAACATATACAAGGAAAGGTATATAAAAGGGGGTGGTTAAAATTTTAACCTGCACGATTGATTAATCCTTAGCTTTGCACTCTGGATTATTTTTTTATTTTCTTTCTAAAAACTGGATGATCTCTTAATTTGCATACCGATGATCGAGGAGTCAGGGCCGTGTCCTACTACGTATATATGGTCACGGTGTTTCGCTTGAGCGTGGAAACACGGTTGGGTACGAGAGTGTCAGGGGCGTGCCACGAAGGGGGCGGCGTATTTTAGCATTTCACGTTTGTTTCCATTTAAATGGTAATCGAGTTCATAATGTAATTGTATTCACGCGTAAGCCAGGGCTCACCGCGGTGCCCAACCGCCATTGTTTGCATTGTTCTCCTCTTGCGAACAATCCAGGAGCCTTTCGGCTCAACCAAAATCTAAGCCTTCGCCTTCCATTTTGATATTTTCACCGTGGTGCGACAACGAATCGAAGTATTGAGAAAAATTTTACTCGATCTATCTCCCACCCATAATAACGTCTAACCACGTAAATCAAGTGTCTCTCAAATTTACAAATAAATTACATTTCCACACGATTACGGAGTAACAGTGACAGAGACCAACTAGTCTAATTGACCTTTCACATTTGAATTTCGTAATCCACGAAAACTACCAGTAATTTAGTCCGGCTCGAGATTAAGGTCGACCCGATTCCAAAAGACCGTGGCAAATTGTGCCCGCGCGAGGAAAATCAGGTTAGGTTATACCTCCGATTATTCAAATTGCCAGCGATATTCGTGATTACCATGAGAGAGCGAGCTAGACTTTTAGAAGGGAATGAAAGAGCGAGAGAGAGAGAGGCAGAAAAACACGAGTTCCTTGGCGAAGAACTAGATGCAGAGAGCCATAGACTCCTAGTGAGAATTTAGTTTGAAACGGCAGAAGGAGCCACACGGGTTCGCTTGGCGAAACGCATTGTTAAACATTACGCGGCGAAGACTCAGCCGAGCTGAAACGCGCCGCTACGAGGGTCTGGCATTGGGGTTGGGGTTGAGGCTGGGGTTTTCGGCGAAGGATCGCTGAGGGTAGCTTCGGAGTTGGATCCGCTACTGCTACAGGGGCTGTTTCCTACAACTCTGCTATATCTATACCTATGTTATATACTATATACATGTATATATATATAATATATATATACACATCCAGCAAAGCTGGCTGCCTCTCATACATATTCATCAAACGCTAATTAATCATCGCCCGGCAAACCCACAGCGAGCCACCCTCTCGGCAACACCCAGCCCAAAAATACGAGCATCTAACGCAGACACCTACCCTATATACATATATTACAGTACGAACCCAGATGTTAAAATTTGTTGGAAAAATATTTTTAAAACTGCACCTAAAGCGATTTATTAAAAAAAAAAATTAAGTCGGCTGTTAGTCGATATTTTTCAGTGCATCGTATCGCAATGTTTGTGTGACCAGATTTTTTATTTTATTATTATTTTTCATCAAGCTACTAGGTTATATGTATCAATATCACTGAAAGTCGCAGTCGTTCTGGAACATGCATCGCGCGCGACGATCAATCTTAATTGTAATTTCGTAATCCCATTTAGAGGCAGGCACCTTCGCGCGCACTTGCTCGCCCTTTCTGGTTCACGCCGAACGGGGACGCGTATAATTAGGTATCGTTTATTTTACAGCCGAGCCACGAGGGGTGACAGGGCACGCCATAATACGCCATGGGGTTCTACATCCATAGATGCCCATAGTGGTGGCAGCCGCTCATAGAACGCTTCACTGGTAATGCGATGCGATCATCACCACCCTGACGAGCCTCCATTGATATTATACAATACAATCCAGACCCTCTAGCTATTTCGCGCTTACGTACTTTACATTGGCCCCCTGTATGTTTACGTGTTATATATTTAAAAAGAAAAGACAAGCATGTATGACTTTTTAGCATTACACTATTTGTTGTCCTTATTTTGACTCTCCCAGAATTGGTCATTTCTGTATAAATAATGTATTCGGAGATGATGCAATTTTTTGAGACTGTTCCTTCCAGCAAAGACATCACGTAATTCACTGTATAAAATAATACAGCATACGACACCAACGTGGGATTTATTTCATTTAAACGCAGATAAGGAGACCCCTGGGGCACAGATGTAGGTAGGGGTACGAATTTAGTTTATGGTGAACCCTCCGTCAACACAGTGGGTAGTATCGAATCATTTAAATGCTCCCAAAGGGGGTGTATATTTTTTTATTCGCCACTGTCTCTCTAATGCCCTCGTGATAACTCGACTTTTCTCGTCCCTTTTTTGACCAAAGACCCCCCCTAGTGCAACGTTATCCAAGGACTAGAGATGTTACACTATAACAATGACATAAAACCGAATTATAATAACTCTAGGAAACATTGGAATTTACCGTAGTTACAGGATGAAATGATGTTGTAATCCAGAGGAACGCTAGGTGCTCACGTAACTCTCTATCATTAGACGCATTAATGCTTATCATTTTACGGTCTCCTTTATGGTCTTAGTTAGTACAATGTAACGGGTAAGCGTTTGCCTTTCACATCGCTAACGTGAATCACGCTGAACTTCTGTATCAGGTATTAAAGGGATGTTCTGTAAAAAAAAAAACAGAAAAAAGTAACAGAAGGCATATAAAAAAAATTGGCTAGGAAATCGGCGTAGGTGCTATAGGGACGCACCAGTGTGTTTTGACTGGTGGCATCAAATCGCAAGAGTGGCAGATTGCGAGCTGACAAATGAGCGGCAGCAGCACTGGGACGCAGAGCACAGAAGACATATGGCTCCATAAAAAAGAGATACAAGAGAGGTGGGCCTGCAGTAACCATCCACCAGTCGATCCGATATTAATGGAGACCAAACACCGCACATTCTGCGAGCCATTGTCCCCGGAGTGTATACATAGAGCGAGAGAGAGAGAAGGTCAGGTTATAATATACCAGAGATATATATAATATGTGTACGTTCCCTCTTTTGTACAATGGAATGATCTATGGCTATGGTGCGCATAGATAGTCCAGTCGATTTATTCCTGTGACACTGTCATTTTGTCTCTTGTATCGCCACTACATATTTTTCACTCACTCTGTCGCGTTCGTTGGCCATCTTGTTTTCTTTGTCTATGGCATGCCATAAAAATAAACCAGTTCGGAGACAACGACGGCTGTTAGTACATCATTGGCAAACAAGCCAATGTCTGGCAGCATCTGTCGACAAAGAAGTACCACGCCTACGTGCACGCCTGAAGGTAAGTCCATAGTCATACTCGCGTGGCGTCTCTACATCTTTTGTATTCTGTGGTTTAGTTAACGCAGTATAGACTACGTTCCGGTAACTGACAGCCGTAAAGGAGGAAAGGAAGGACGTTTCGTAATATAACCTGGAACCTATGGTAGCTGTCTAGCGTCGGATGCTTGGACTGTCGCGAATCTCTAACAATTGTTGAATGTGTCGCGTGTCATTTTATTTGTTTGTTCTTCTCTTATTCTTTATTGCTCAGAGAGAGAGAAAAAGAGAGAGGGGGGGGGAGAGAGAGAGAGAGAGAGAGAGAGAGAGAGAGAGAGAGAGAGAGAGAGAGAGAGAGAGAGA
>JARQSV010000387.1:2191665-2234844 GCA_030142285.1 Calameuta idolon
AGAGAGAGAGAGAGAGAGAGAGAGAGAGAGAGAGAGAGAGAGAGAGAGAGAGAGAGAGAGAGAGAGAGAGAGAGCACAGAGTGAGGAGGAAGTTTTCGAATTCGACCTTACATCGAGGGACCGTCTCGACGGCTTCTCTTTTCGTGCCTGGAAAGCAGGAGATGTAATTTGGATGATTTTCGACGAGCAAACAATAAAATTGGATTTGCTAACCCTCCTGCACGCTCGGGGCGCGTGACCTGAAGGGTGAGTTTTCGGAAGGTGAGTTTTGTACAAGGGCGGCACGAGACTGCTCGTTTGGAAAAGGCAGGATCAAAGACGACCCTCCTACTGATTCTCTAGTCGGTCCTGACATATTAACAAGAAATTGACTGCGACAGCTACTGGCAATTCTGCACCTTGCAACTTTGATCTGTTTACCTGTGGGACCACAGCTTACACTGTGGACCCAATCAGACACACGTTTATGATTATCTGCAGAGCAATCTGTATTTGGATTTTTATGTCATATATATTATGCTATAATAGGATTACACGTTTGGGAGTACCAATAAGTAACTGTTTTATACATTGACAGAGATTACTCTTGTTTTTGTCTTATGTAACAAAAATTTTTAGATAATGTATTGTATAACACAATATTATTTTCTTGCTTATTAATTATGTTGCAGACTAGGAGAAGGAGTGCAAATATAATATATGTATATGCTAATATACCTTAGACGAGAAGTAAAAAGTAAATATATTCTTGATTTTGCGCCAGGACCGTAGACACTACTGTTGGAATATTCTCACAAAATGTGTTTCGTTACTTGGTTGTCCTTAGTAACGAAGGAGAGCATCGTACGCGCATATACGTATCTGCATAGAAACTCCCTGGAAGTTATGTCAATATCCTACAGGATTTATAGTAAGGCGCGACTTCGCCTCTGTCATCTGCCGTATTTAGAGCACACTACAGGATTATCGACAATCGGTAGTGTCACACGTCTGACGTAACGATGAACCGTAAAACGTAAATTGCCGAATACTTATGCTTTATCGATAATGGTCTGGTAATAATTCTTTTAAATATATTATTTTTTGTATTAATCGTGCTCGGTCAATGGATTATGTTGCGTCTAACAAGGTAATCATTGGAAAGAATCACAAAGCGTGATATTGGACTGTGACATTATTTTGATTATTTGTCATAATTTTTTTTTTGACGACGTGTGCTTCAGGCATGAGCTGACCCAGCGAAATACCAAAGAATGCAGCATTGCCTTCACGTTCATTAACGATAAAGTTACTTTATTTAAACGTTCTCAAGACACTTGACTTCAACATAATATCAATTCCGTATTACACAGAACTTATGCAGTGCGACAGTTTACAAAGCATCCTGCCTGATATACAGGAGTCTTCTGTAATTTTACATGTTTGTGTGTTTTTAACGAAAAAGTGGCCGTTATGGGACACCACTGTTATCAGTAGAAAAATGAATCCGTGGTTATTCGTGGTGTTAATAACTTTCGTATGGTGGATCTGTCGTTGGTGGCAAAAACGGAGACGAGTTATTAAATATTTAAAAAAAATACCAGGACCACCTGGATTACCGATTCTTGGCAATATTGTAGAACTTAATGTGGATCATGATGGTAAGTTTTGTCTACTGCTCACCAGACTGGGATATTGAAAAAGTATGTGGATATTTACGTGAATGTGTCATATTGTGTCTGGAGCAATGAATATAATAAGAAACTTGTAACATTATTGTTTTTGACCGAGTATTGCAGAATATTGAACTTTTATGAACAACACAAATATTTTTTTAATCATTTATTGAGTTTTCATTGGATATTAATAAATTAATTGAAAATTTTAGTTTATCTTTAAAAAAAAACTAAAAGTAAACCTGTTTCCGCCCGGGATCGAACCGGGGACCTTCCGCGTGTTAGGCGGATGTGATAACCACTACACCACGGAAACAGTTATTCTTATTTTCATGTTTATTTAATTTATCCTCCTTTAGAAGAATAATTAGATTTACGAAAATGGTAATTTCTCTTTACTAGAATTGTTTCAACGACTTATGGCTATGCGATTTTTATGGGGTCATCAAGAGGGGATCAATAAAGCATGGCTTGGTAACCATCCTTACGTATTTCTCAGCAAAGCAACTACCGTAGAACCCATTTTAGGAAGTAATCGCCATATCGACAAGAGTTCCGATTATCGATTCCTTCAGCCATGGTTAGGAACGGGTCTACTGACAGGTTCTGGTAAAAGAATAAATATTATTGAATAATAATATGTTTTAATACAAATGACATCGTGTTCATGATACTATCGAGAGAATAATTTGTTGTCAGGAAGAAAATGGCATAATCGAAGGAAAATACTTACACCCACCTTCCATTTCAAAATCCTAGAGGATTTTGTTGAGATCTTTGCCGAGCAAACTGAACTACTCGTTAACAAAATGTCACGCGAAATTGGCCAAGAGTCGTTTAATATCTTTCCCTATGTGACTCTCTGCGCCCTGGATATAATTTGCGGTAAGTATTTAATCACATATTTTCTCAACTAACCATGCTAACTCCTAGATCACTCGTAGAAACCGCCATGGGTCGTCAAGTTTTTGCGCAATACGACAGTGACAGTGACTATGTGCGCGCTGTATATGAGTAAGTTATTACCATTTTTAACTCTATTTTTTTTTCAAAATCTGGAATAAAATTTATTCTTTAGAATTGGAAGTATCATTCAAACGCGTCAGGCTACTCTCTGGTATCATCCGGATTGTTTGTTTCGATTAACGTCGCTCTATAAGAAGCATCAAGAATGTATTCGTATACTTCATGGATTTTCGAATAAGGTAATAAATAAAATATTTGAATTAATCGAACTTCAAGATGAGGATGAATATTTTAATAATAAATAATTATTGTGAAACAGGTAATAGCTGAAAGACGTCATGAAATCAAACGAACACAAAATGAGACTGTTTCGGAGGATGGTTAGTTATTATCAGTATATTTAGGGAATTTGCGAAAAACATTTATATTTATGTGGTTTAAATGATTAATTTTAAATTTATACCTAAATTCAGAAGGACGCAAGAGACTAGCTTTTCTAGATTTACTTATAGAGGTCTCACAAAATGGAACTTCTCTTTCCGACGAAGATATACGTGAAGAGGTTGACACCTTCATGTTTGAGGTACGACAGTTTAATTCGCTAGAATTTTAAAATTCAATAATTTATACAATCATATAAATTATTTATCAGGGACATGATACAACTTCCTCCGCCGTTAGCTGGACGCTTTATCTTCTTGGATGCCATCCAAATATTCAAGTATAAATTTCTTTGTCCTTTTACATTTGAATAAACTCTATAGAAAAATATCTGAATTGCAGAATGAAGTGGTGGCCGAATTGGCTGATATTTTTGGTGAGAATGATAACGGACGTCGACCGACTTTGCGTGATCTGCAAAGTATGAAGTGTCTTGAAAGATGTATTAAAGAGACGCTCCGATTATATCCTAGTGTTCCTTTATTGGCAAGACGAATATCAGAGGATGTTCGCATAGGTAAATATTGTTTTAACCACGGTCTTATATACCGTGGTTTTAACGATGTATGAAAGTCAACATTGACTACTAACCTTTTTTTATATATTATTTGATAGGAAAGTTTCTTGTTCCTGAAGGAACCACAGCCATGGTAATCCTGCCAATGTTACATCGCGACCCTGCAGTATTTCCAAATCCAGATAAATTTGACCCAAATCGTTTTTTACCAGAAAATTGCACAGTTCGTCATCCATACGCTTATATACCTTTCAGCGCAGGACCAAGAAATTGTATTGGTACGAGCCTTAACGATATGATCTATGAGATGAGGCGACAAGACTAATTGACAGTATACATTTCTATTTTATAGGACAAAAGTTTGCACTTTTAGAAGAGAAAGTTATAATCTCAGGTGTATTGCGAAAATACAAAATTGAAGCTGCAGAACGTCGGGAGAAAATAAGCTTGACTGGCGAACTCGTTATCAGAGCGAAAAATGGTTTGCATGTGAGAGTTGCACAACGTGAAAGATAATTGTAATTGTACTACATATCCTAGTTTTTATAATAAATTATCTGTTTCCCATTGTTCTATTTTTGTTTTTTTGTACGAGTAGTCTTCATAGATAAAGTTTTTAACGGAGTTCTTGCACAGCAGCACCACTGTTTGAATTATACTCGTATTAAATATATAATATAGAGCTTCTCTCTCAACATGAAGCGTAAGTCGGTAAGGGAGAAATTCTCACGAACTTATCGACGAACGTTAAATTAACTACTACTCCATTGGTATTCTTGTGCTGCTGCAATTTCGCACTGGTGTCATAAACTTCAACTAACAAAATTTTCATCACGTGACCGTCATGCGCAATTCTGATTGGCCAAATGTTGGATGACTTTGTTGCGTGAGTTGTTTTTCAGAGGAAAAGAACGTTGACAAGATCGAGTGCGCTTTATCTACAGTGACAGGAAGTCAGCCAGTCATCTTCAGTTAATATTGGGAGTGGATCTTTCGTGGGAAGAGAGTTATTTTGAGTACGAAGGGCAATTATTCTCGCGTATTTCGTGAACAATCTCAAATTAATCTGAGGGAATCCAGAGAAGAATGAGGACAATATTATTCGCGCTTTGCGCGACACTGGCTGGTGAGTAATTGTTATAAGTTTTCTTTTACAGCAACAATAACTTGGCAATAAGGCATTTCTTTGTGGACTAACGACGCAAATAGCTTACTTGAATCTATTCTGATTAGTTATAGTACTTCTAGGTTGTTAATGTGTCTTGTACTTGTACGTCGTATTTTACAAGTCACCATTTTTGTTTGCCACGCATTGTGATGGTTATTTGCTGTTTTTTTTCTCGAAAGTAGAAAATTCTAGATTTTGCGTAAAAACATCTGATAAACTCTCTTCCATGATTTCTCTGCATTATATAATTTCGTAATTTCACTGCCTACTATGATTACAATTATTTCTCAGAAATTCCTACTTGCCATTATTGTCTCTATTAAAGTCATTGGTTTCTAGTTAGTCATCTAGGATCATGGTATTTCTCATTAATAGTTCAAAGAAAACATGAGTCACTTTCATAGGATGCTGCAAACTGATGAATTTTGTCAATAAATTTTGAGAGAGGGAGAGAGGGATGAAACGTTAGTCAGTGGTTCCTGTTTTGAATTAAAAACATGTAGCAAATCAGAAGTAAGATGGGAAGCTACTGATGCAAACACTCATTTTTTTTATTTACATATGATATTGCTGATTAAACTTCTAAATGTGTTTCAACAACATATTCTGTCAATGAATTAATTTAATTCATTAATTTTATGCTCTTTTCTCCTTGCATTTTATTGTACACAGATGGTTACTGAGTTGCATTTTAATTTCTGAAATGTATCTATGCTACTTAGCAAAATAGATTATAGATGAATTCATGCTATACTGTTTTTATATTTTCTTAGTAACAACTGCCAGAGTGGTGATAAATTCGGAGGGACAGGAAACACCTCATCTTTTAGGCTCCAAAGCCTGTACTTGGGGACCATCATACTGGTGTCAGGATTTGAAGTAAGTGTGGCAACAGCAAAATGTGACATTATTAATAATAAAATATAATAATGATAAACTATGATCTTGAAAGATATTAATAAATCACTTAAAGATTTTCTTTGATCTAAGAATGTCATGTTACCATATGTATTAAGGTATCTAATTATCATAAATATAGTTTTACTGGTTAGGTTACTGTAGCATTTCCAAGAAGGAATGCTGAAACTGATATTAATACGTTATAAATAAACATTCTACCATGAAGCATGGCATACATACGAATTGCAAATAATTGTGTTTATCTTGGCCAGCTACTTGTACATACATGGCTAATGTCCATAGGTAAAAGAAGTTAGCTCCAACAGCTTTTCATAGTTATTCACTGCTGACTCATTCATGTTCATATGATATGGAGACTTTGTACTCATAGGGTGAACATACCAACTTACCAAATTTTCAAAACATTGGATATCTGTTGGTACTAAGCTTGATTACAGAAAGTGAGACCATACTAAATTATCATGTTCCTCTTTTGTATAATTCTTGAAACGTATATAGGTGGTTAAGTAGATTCCAGTGTTTTATAAAATTAAAATATACAATGACTCATGTACTCTGTATCACGTTTTAATAATGACGCTCGACAATGATATCTCATATAATAATAAAAACACTCCAACCTTTATGAAGTATTAAATTCTGCAGGACTTGAATTCATCAAAATAATAATATGACACATACATTTATCAAAGTCAGAGTCATATTAATTTATTTTAAAACATGATAAGTGAAGTATGTTGGGTGATAATATTATTTAATATCTATGCTCTTGTTTGGAATTGACAAACCATAGGTCCGCAGCAGGGTGCAATGCTACAAAGCATTGTATTTCAAAGGTGTGGGAATCAATGACAGTTCCTGAGGACAAAGATGATGTCTGTGGAATTTGCAAGGATATGGTGCAACAAGCACGTGATCAATTGGAAAGCAATGAAACTCAGGAGGATTTGAAACTTGTTTTTGAAGGCAGCTGTGCGCTTATCCACATAAAGCCGATTGTCGCAGAATGCGACAAATTGGTAGATCAGTTCATTCCTGAACTCGTGGAGACTTTGGCGTCCCAGATGAACCCCTCTGTTGTCTGTTCCGTTGCTGGACTCTGCAACTCGGCTCACATAGACAAACTGTTGCTGGAATATCACAACACAATAAAAGAAGTAATAATCATTCCTTGACACACTTGTTTCTGAAGAAACAGACTATTTATGATCTATGCACCGTCATGAAATGACGAAATAGCTACTGCATTCACTTTATATTAGAAAGATTTGAGAAATCATTGTTACTTTCTAAAAAGACTACGTTCGGAAGTTTCGTGATCAAACAATTATCTATTGATGTTTGCGATTATGCTACATATAGTACTTTGTGTTTAATCCATATAAAAATTAAATGGAAAATTTAAAAAACAGAATGAAATACGTTATATTGGCGTAACAAAAATTCTGATTATTACGCTAGAGATTCTTTACGTTTGCTTTCTATCTAACAATCATATTAGTGTATTGTAGAAAATATCTCACAAGTCATAATAAGTGAACTTCAATTATTCAACAAGGTGCTGTATTAATGTTTATCAGGTTGATGAAACTAAACCTAAATCCTTGGCTAATGATGAATTGGAACCAGATGAGTGCTCTAAGTGTTACACGATCGCGACGCACATGCAGGATAAATTCACCCATACATCTCGCGACAATCTTTTGGAGAGGATGCTCCGTGTCTGCGGTCGTATGAGCTCCTTCTCCGATGCCTGCTCTTCCATAATCTTAACTTACTTCAATAACATCTATGCGCATCTTCAAGAGAACTTCACCGCGGATAATATTTGTCATTTGTCAGGCCAATGTAGTGCTAAATTCCACAAGCATGAAAATGATGACGATAAGGTGGGTTATATATTAATAACCTAATGAGATTTTTTACGACACTAAATTATCTTATTGTTGTTAATAGCCTTTGGAAGTTGAGATTCGACCACTGTCTAGTGTGGGTATGGTCGAGGTCAGTGATGATCTTCCTTGTAAATTGTGTGTACAACTGGTATCACACTTGAGGGATCTTCTGGTAGCCAACACGACAGTAAACGAATTTCAGGTAGTCCTCGAAGGACTTTGCAAACAGACTAGATCGTTTGCCACAGAGGTATAATTAATTAACGTTTGTTTGAAATATTTTCGTGTTTTAAAGTAATTGATGTTGTAAATTTCTAATACTTTTCTTTTTTACAGTGCAAGGCGATCGTCGATGAGTATTATAAGGAAATTTACGTTTACTTAACAATGGGACTGAATGGCAATGCCGTATGTGAAATGGCAGGCATTTGTCCGGCTCCAGGCAACTCAGCTTTAGTAAGTATTTGTCTAAAAGTCATGATATTATAAAATCCAAATTACAAGGCCTTTGAATAACAATGTCATACGAAATGTTTTCATTATGGAGAATGGACCTATTTGGCCACTAATTCCTGAGAAACCAGCTCAGATTGGACTTGAAATTATGAACAAGAAGAAAAAGAATCTTGGGGAAAATGGCGCTGGAATTAGAAATGAACATAAGAATACAGAAGCAGAAGAAATGCAACTTCCACTTGAAAGATTCCATGTGCCTTTCGGTAATCTTGGATTGCCACAGACTGGTGCCCAGGGCAAACAGACCTGCGCCTTATGTGAATACTTCTTACACTATGTCCAGGAAGCTATGACAGATCCTGTTACCGAGGTAAATGTTTCATATGCTTAAAATGATGGGAAACGGATTTACGTTTATCTTTCTTGTCATAACTTGAGACTTCATGATAGACTGTGATCACTTTACAGAATAATGTGAAACACATTATTGGCGAAATTTGCGAAAAATTACCAAAAAGCGTGCAGGGTGAATGCCAACAATTTGTAGATACTTATGGCGATGTTGTAGTAGCTATCCTAGTCCAAGAAATAGATCCTTCTCAGGTTAGTATGACGCAAGTGATTCCATTGATGTTTACTGTCTGAAAAGATCGGTGCCGCTTAACTCTTCTCCTCTATAGGTTTGCCCGATGATTCATGTATGTCCATCACAGTCCTTCTTGGAGGCTTGGGAAAAGATTCCTAAAGAAATGATGCTCGAGAGTGACATCAAAGATAAACCTAGTTGTCCACTTTGTCTCCTTGCTGTTACCCAATTGTACGATGTCATTAAGGACAACAAAACCGAGGTAATAAATTTCTCTTGCTATGTATGTACATCTTATTCATTTAGAATGGCCATTGTTACATTATTCAATGAATTTACAGAGTAGCATACGGAACGCACTGTCCAAATTGTGCATTCATTTACCTAATGACTTGTCTGATGAGTGCAAGGATTTGGTCAAGATTTACAGCAAGGAACTCATCGAGCTGCTAATTGCTGATCTTACGCCGCAGGAAGTGTGTGTATACATTAAATTATGCGACCCTAGCAAAAATACTGGCGTATCAGATGATTTACCAAACCAATTGGTTCCTACGAACTTTTTCCCATTGGACAACGATGGTGAAATCAGTAAGTGTTTTTTCTTCTAGCGTAGGAATACCAATGGAGTAAGTAGATATAACAATTGATGCTGATTGGATACTAATTATTCAGTGACAAATGAAATCCCCGACTTCCCACTACATCCGGTTCCCCACAAGAAGGTGGCCGATGATACAAAGTGTGTCGTTTGTGAGTTCGTTATGCAATATATGGAAAAAGCTTTGAAGAATAAGAACAACAAGGAGGAAATAGAAAAAATTGTGCACGGCGTATGCAATCATCTGCCTAAGACCATTGCGAAGGAATGTAATGATTTTGTTACGGAGTATGCTGATATTGTCATTGACCTTCTATCTCAAGAAGTTGAGCCCAAAGAAGTCTGCACAATGATTGGTTTATGTCAGGCCGATATTCAGCAAATCCAAGGTATTCGCCGTTATAATCACATTAAATATGTTTGGTTTTGAATTAATGTGATTATTTATTATAAAAAAAATGTGTTTCATCGTCAGAGTCCGTTGCTGAGTGTGCTCTTTGTCAGGCAATTATATCGGCCATTGATAAATTACTCGCTAATCCAACCATAGATAATGACATTGAACAAGCAGTTACGAAAGTGTGCAGGTATCTTCCAGCTAGTAAACAATCGAAGGTAATAATAAAATTATATTAGAAGGATCTATGATATTTAGAGAATTCATATGAATTTATTGACTCGTTGTTGCTTTAATGTTGTACAGTGCACCATGTTGATGGAAGTGTATGAGCAGAGTATAATAAATATATTGAGATCCTATGGTGACACCAAGAAGATCTGTAGCAAGTTGGCATTGTGTTCTGCCAGTGATTATTTAGCGATGTCTCATTTAAATCCCAGAAAGAGACGTTCTTATAGTTACGGTCAAAAGCCTTGCACATGGGGAAAATTATATTGGTGTTCTACCGATCAAGCTGCTGCCGAATGCAATGTAAAGTATCCACAACGAAAAAATATGAAGCTTAATAACTATTGTCAGATTATGTTTCGGAATAGAAATAATTAATGTCATCCCCAATATAATTTTTCGTTTAGGTCGTTCACTATTGCAAGGAGAAGATATGGAAAGCTGAATCTGCAACTGCTGCAATCCAGAAGATAGCAGTGTAATACGAAATGATGAAGATACGCTATAAGTGTCCTAGCCATAATAAATAATCATTTACGATTTATAATAATTATACGACTAATGTTTATAATAATACAACATAACTACAGATTAGTTGAATATAAATATTATCCTATCAACGCGAAATTCAGGATAACAATGAGAGCTATTCGTGAATGTTGTATGGAACCAAAAATTATTCATAGTGCGCATATGCTTAATGCGATTGTAGCCACAAGATCTGCTGCAAATAAATGTGAATACCCTACTGTTCTTTATAATGTTACTGGAATAATTTATAATCGTATGGGACGGCGTACACGATGTTATGCTGTGGATAATATTTGTTATACTCAATTTTTTAAAGTAAAATCGAACGAATGGTGCGACGAATTATTATAATTTCATTAGCCTTAAGTTAACTGTGATAATGGAATAAAAGTAATATTATTCGATTATGTTTTTCAGACGTCTTACAAAAGCAACAGTATTTATGTGTCCCAATTATAGATTTCGTCTTCAATATTATTATTAACTCTGATCCTCACTACAAAATCCAAGATACAATTTGACGTTACAGGGGATGGTTCAGTACTCCAAATTTATAATTGCAAATATATAAATATTTTAGAAATCCGAAAATAAATTCAGTTGATCATGGATTGTAAATTCTGGAGCACTTGTTGCGATGAACGAAAGTTAATACTACTAATTACATTCTTAAAATGGGTTAATTTCTGAGGCTGATGAAGAGGATTCTCTAAATTGCTTTACTATGCTCGAATCCAATACTCTGGGCGTGTTCATAAACGTGTTCGTAGCGTCCTCTGGTGGAAACCTGTTTAAATTAGGTGGGAGTCAAGTACGGGAGTAACACTGGAGTTTTGTAGTGACATATTCGCGTGTCATATATTTGATGAGTCTCTTGGCATTTGTAAACAAAATGTCTTAACACTTGACACCAGATTTCACAGCGTTAAGTTTCTGGTGCCAGAGTATTTCTTTGCCATCATGTGGAAGTGTCACAAATGTGGAAAACCCGTATATTTCGGTCTGAATCTTTATTTACATGTATTGCTCACTCATGGTATTTTCAGTGACATGTACCACTGTTTCTTTACTTTGGAATATCGTGAATCTATTAAGTTCTGATGACTATGAAATATTTTATCTCCAATCCCTGTTTTGAGATAAAGTTGTAATTTTTCAATGGGACGCAAATCATATTTAGTCGGGGCGGGTCAATGCACTCTGACAGAGGTTATAACTTGTTCTGTAATTATTCATTTATCTTTTGTAAAATAGGATTGTAAAAAATTTGACTAAGAATAGAGACTGGTATTTTGACACGCGCTCTCTAATTGTTATTAATAATGATATATAGGCACTTGATCTTCTCTTGTCATCGTTAAATTATTCTTGTGACATTTACTCTTATTTAGTATTTGTAATATCATTTTTTAGCGGAGCGGAAACAATCCTTGGGGTATGACTGGCATCCAGAATGTTTAAGATGTGAAGAATGTGGAAAGAGATTAAACCCAGGGCAGCATGCTGAGGTGAAGAGAATTGATATTATAGTTTTGTGTGATCTATTTTGTTTTGTATCTTAATGGAATACATCTTATTGCAATAAACAGCATAAAGGTGTTCCATACTGTCACGTGCCGTGTTATGGAGCACTTTTTGGGCCACAGTTATTCGGACATGGAACAAGAGTAGAATCTCATACTAGTTTTGGAAAGAAAGAATCTCGTTCAACATTGCCCAGGTAAAAAAGGATATCACATTGTCATGATAATTCAATAACAAATAATAAAATTATTTTTCACATCAATAGATCCCATTTGGAATCGAAACTAAAAATGTTCAATCAGTATTATGAGGGAAAAAGTGGTGGCATTAGAAGTCGAGAGGTATGTAAAAAAAATAGTATATATTAGGTTATATTCAAATAAAGATAAATATATTATTAACTTTTTACAGGTTAATGGACGATTAATATTAGAAGGTGCTCTAAGGATTTACTGGGGAGTACGTGGTGTCATTCATCTTAAAGAGGATGATGATCAACGTACTGTAGTTACAGCACGCAATAGAAATTCTTGTAGAAGAAGCATGTCTGAGGTTGAGCAATATTAAAAAAGTTATGTTTCTTTTAAATAATTATAAAATTGTAACAACCAACTTTATATTTAGGATACGGAGGACGACGAAAAAGCTGATATATCGCCAAAAGATCTGTCTCCGTCTGAAATACAACCGGAAAGTGAGCCCAACTCCATTCCAGCATCTCCGGATCATCTAAAAAGTCTAACACTGCCAATGAAATTGGACGTTAAAACTATGGAATGGGATGAATTGGATGAGTTGTTACAGGTGGCTTAAACCGTCCATTAATTATATCCTTAAAATTCATGAATTCGACTTCATCACTAATTAAATTTACAGGTCGAGCGTAAAGTAGAAGATGGCAATAAGCTCTACCAAACAATGCCAGAGAGTCTCCCATCTATAAGCTCACATTCCAGTACTGAAACTCCACCACTATCTGCTCAATCCAGTATCGATGCTCCGGAAGCTCTTAGTAGCTCCGGTGCGACCAGTCCCTGTCATCAAGCTGGCAAGGGTAATGACAGTAGTGTCGGTAGTACACCTACGCACAGCATAGATAGTTCTTCCAGTACAGACACACCGAATTATCAGGGAACACCTAACAGAAATGGAACTCTGCGAAGAGTGGAGTACTTCGATAGCTTGGAGAAGAATATGATTGGCAGCAGAAATATCAGTAACGATGACAGCTGGATAGAGAAAGGATTAAATCGTTCAATGTCTGGGCCGGATTGTCTACAGAGGCACAGAACAGATAGTGACACGGACTCTGTGAATTCTCTACACTTTAGGGACGATGATAACATGACTATGTCGACGGACAGTGGATTGGAGCTTGATGGTGTTGTCCTGAGACGCAAACAAGGATCAACTGCAATCAGACGCCGTCCAGGAGGTCGTCGTCAATCGCGCAGCCGTCTACGACGTCGCTGCTCTATTAATGGACATTTTTATAATCGGGAAACAAGCTTCTTCACACCGCCTCATGGTTCGCAGATGTCTGTTTGGGTTACCAGCCTTGTGAGCACTCAAGAAGTTATTAATCTTATGCTCGACAAATATAAAGTTGATGCTAAACCTGATAATTTTGCTCTATTTGTGGTTCGTGATAACGGAGGTAATCATCTGCTTGCATACTTAAGGCTTAAAAAACTTAACATTAATTTTATATATTAACATAATTTCCTTGTTCCATGCAGAGCAACGTAGATTGAGAGAAGACGAATACCCTTTGGAGGTTAGGGTAGTTTTAGGACCGCACGAGAACGTGGCGCGTCTCTTCCTGGTAGATAAACTCTCGACTCCCGAAATCAGTTCGGATGTTGCCCAGTTTCTAAATCTCTCAATAGCGGAATGTCACGGTATTTTGCAACGTTATCATTACGAAGAAGAACGTCAGGTTGTTTTACTGAAGGAGAAGTAAGTATCTCCATTCTCTGTAAGAACAAAGATTCGATTTATTAAAATAATTTTATTTCCTTTATCTTCAGATACAAGGAAATGAGACGAAGAATAAAGCAACGAATGGAGGAACTAAAAGTACGGCTGTAAGCTAGATAATCTTATCAGACCGCTAACTAAATTACTAATTCTCCGTCGATAATACGTAGTATCGTTCTATCTTTATATCTGCAAAACGCGTTTTTCGTAACAGTCATTTTACTTTTTTCTCAATATTTGTCGATTTTCATTTTATACAATTCTTATTCGCGCCAACCCAATTAACGTTGACTTGGCATTTAGTCAATTACTTCTTTTGACAATCAATGTAAAGTAGTCGTATTGTGAAATCACAAGCAGAAAATCAAACATTCATGACACTATACGTTTTTTTAAACAAAACTATGGCATAACGAAAATATTATTTTGATATTGCAGTACGACTACTCATACGCTAAAGCTCATCCGTTCAACCATTACAAAGTGGTTCATGCATTTTAGTGTATCCAATATACCAGTGCAATTTTAAGCGAAATAATTCAAATCTGCTAATTATTAGCTAACACGTGCCGCTACGTATACAATTATTTTTCATTAAGTCGGACCCGCCATATTTCCAGTTATTTGTACTCACGCTTTCACTATTGCTTTTATATTTTTAGGATACTGGAATTCATTAGCACGGCGGGTAATTAAAAGTTAGGTAGCTATTAAAGATTAGAAGGTGCAATCGCGTAAGGTTGCCGTTTTGTCACGTCGCGATTTAACCTCGAAAGTCCGAAGTAACACATTCACTCGGAAGTCTCTCGCAAGATTTAATTGAAGATGGACCATTTTTTAATTAATCTATTATAATTATCCCGATTAAAGTAATTACCTTTCGGTATTCGCGATAGTTTTCATAATGGTTTTAGGTACTAAAAAAAATACAAAAAAAAGATAATTATATTCCCCACTGTCTGCAGCATTAATGCCAACTAGTACCAACTGCAATTGTTATGCAAGTTCTCATTAATTATAATTCTTTTTTTTTATATTGTACAAAATCTCGGCTGCTGAGATTTTTGTGGGCCCCAAAGACCACGTGTATCGCTGATCTTGCTGCGTTACTTCTTGCGCAACTTCTAGATGAAAATACTGTAATTTTATTCCGTCGTGATCGTTACATTCAATATGGCGGAGTGATGCCACAGAATTTGTATCGGATCGTTTGTGAAATTTTATACATATGGTATTCCATAAGTCTTGTCACTTGGTAAAAAAATTGGAACAGTATTAAGTCCTATTTATAAATTGATACAGTTCTTCGATTATTGCACAACATTTATATATATACTTTTTTTTCAAAAAGATAATCTAAGTGCCATTAGATATTTTCTTTGTTATTCCCTTCGCTATTACATACAGGTACACTGGCGAGCAATAATGGCCCTCCTGTTTATAATGTAATAGTAATAATTCACAATAATATTTTGGGAGGACCATTTTTACTTCCCCTGCTGTACAAGCGACACGTTATTACCTCTCAGTATATATCATTCGTATCACTCGTCAGATCTGTACATACGTAAACGAAATTAAATAGAAATACCGATGAAAATAGCGTTATCACTCAACTTACCGGACAATGGATTACGGAGTATAAATTCTTCCTGCTGATACCAGTTGGTCGTTGTGAACAAACTTGCCTTACGATTTTACGTCTCTTTCATGCGTATCAGGAAGATGACGCCGTGCGGTATATATTTGAAATACGTATCATTAAAACAATAAGATGCTACTTGAAAATAATATGATTAAAAAAAACGTCAAAAATTACACGATCCATGATTGGGTTCCATTGCGGAATATTAAACGAAAGATAAGATCCACCATGACACTAGATACAAAAGATATTTTTAAGAATGATTATAAAACGATCGCAAGAAATCATTGGCCAGGACCGATCAGCCAAAATTGTAATATAAATATGTAATTGAAAGTTGTACGATTAAGTTACACATATGTAATAAAGTAACACTGTTGCTTCCTTATGTAAAAACCGCAGCATTTCATCGGGCAACGTCATGGAGTTGTAAGAAGAAAAAAAAGGAGGTAGAAGAAATTTTACTGGTGATAATTGAAAAGTACAGCTATTGAGGTTGGACAGAATGTATTTATTTATCATTAGAGTAAGTAGAGTAAAGTAGATCAATGCAATGTTATGAGTAGTATGAGTAGTAATCGTCATACGAGTTGCTAGGAACTAGTATGTATACCCACAACACCGAGGAGCTCAGCCGCTCTTTGCACGACACTGATATACGTTAAACGTTACAAGATAATAATAACAATCATCATCCTCGTCGTCATTCTAACTTAGCATTACATACTACACGACTTTATCTTTGGCATCGTAGATACCAGGGACCAGAGAGACATACAGACAGACCAGACTCATACCATTTAACATCTGCAGTTTAAAAGTGGTCACGAAAAAGATAGTAGCTCAGCCTTGTTCGCGCAGTCTCAGAAACTCTTCTAAATCACAGACCACCGGGAAGTAAGACCCGTGCTTGCCACGACGCTTAATAATTACTTCAATCTTTTAATTCTTCATTTTTTTTCCTTCTTTGACATATAACTTTCATTTTTCTTTTTTTACGTTTATACCTTCGAAGAGGCAGAACGAGTCTCACCGCCCGTACATTTGTTCGGTACCTCGGTTAGCACGGCGATGGGAAGACGGACGATATTTCTTTTTTCCCCAGAAGCAAAAAAAATAGAAACTCAAAAGTCAGTAAGGGGAAGGAAGATAACGAAAAGGTAATTTAAGAGGTTTTTATCCCTAAAATTTTTTTGTTTCTCTTCATTTATTCTTTCAAGAAATGTCATACCTTTGCCCAGAATCACTGGATACGTTGGAATTTTTTTAAAGGGTAATAGCGAGCTTTAATCTGGACAAAAAGTCTCCCGTCCACCATCACCGAGGTAACCTTTCTTAATCGTGCCATACTTTGACACGACACGCGGGACGTTAACGACGCCATTCCAGCTAAACGGACGACGCGTCGGCGTTAGCTCTCTCCGATGTTGTTGCGGACACTGTTTATCACAATGCGGCAAAATGGGCCTTACAAAAAATACAATAGGGGGTCCGCAGCAGCAGTGTCGTAAGCCGACGCGTCGACCAAGGCTTTGCGATTATGCAACTTTCAAATCGAGATTTTTTGCGAATACTCATCTACACCGCCTTGTATAACTCGTGCGCGTGTGTATCCGCCATAAGCGTAAGGAAAAAAATAATAATTCAAATCTCTCAACGGTCAAGGCCGTTTTGTCATATCTCGTACGTTATACCTATATATGCTTTGTGTAATTCGTTGCCGTTGTCTTATTTGTTCGTTTTTGCGTTACATTTATTTTGTATCTCAACATGTAATATTCGTTTGGTACATTTAAATAGGCAAAATCAGTGGGAATAATTAAACGAGCTGCTTTAAGGCCGATACACACGTGGCGACGAGCACGAGGTACCTCCATCCTTCCGCATGGATGTCGCCCATCGATATTTTTCGCTGCGACTTTCGGGAAGGTAGCAACCGAATTCTAATACATTGTTCGTCTAAAATTCGATGTGCTCGTCCTCAACAATAACAATTGAATATGAATTAGAAAAATAACATTATATCGTAGACAACAATCGGTTATAATGTAAAATGTACCGGTAATAATAGTTATAGTACTTTTTTTTAAACTTTACGCGCTTAGTCGCGACGGGTCCTAAAGCGTTTCGTCAGCGAGTCATGAGCCGCGAACGTATATAATTCGCAATTAATGGAAACGATAAATCGATCGCGATCAATCTTTTGGCGAGCCCTTGTCGCTCGAGCGACTCGTCGCGACGCAGCATTGTGGACAGATCTGAGACGGCGTACGGTATATTAAATCTTTTCCTTTCACGTTACATAAAAATTATATCCCTCCACTCCTTAACCCCTCCCACCCAACCCTCCCTATACAAAACAAAAGACAAGACCTACCCACCCATTCAAAAACCCACCTCGGCTCTTAAACCAGCCACCCTCCCGGCCATTATTTCCTTTAATCGTTAATATACGAGCTAACACGTACCTATAGCTATAACTGTTAAAATCTATTCACGGCTTGTACGATAGACATCGATATATCATATTAATATTTATATTACAATTAGATTGCTCATTGTCAATTCTTCAATTATCACATTTAGTACAAGTTGAAAAATATCTCTAACATTCACGTCGTGTTGCATTATTAGGCAACGCGACGAATCGGGCCGGCGACATTTATTTATATTTACTTTATTACGCACCGGGCCACAATAATTATGACTCGTCCAATTGCGCTGTACGTCTGAATATGCTCTATAATATATATATATATATATATTTATTTATTTATGTAGGTACGATAAACAGTGATAGTGCACGGCCACACCGAAGTTCCTTGCTTTGGCAGGGTGATTGCAAAATCGTTTGCGTTTCTCAATATACAGACAGAAACGCCGACGACCAAGAAAACGACGCGCGACGTCGGTCCGTGTTGTGTAAAATTTCGAGCCTCGTTCGCTCGTGGACGTCGACGTCCTTTTGGCTTGACGTGGAGGGAAGGAATATGCGTGGAGAATAAAGGAGTTAGGAATATCGTTGACGGAAGACGCCTGTGTCATTGTATCATTAGAATATTTGCACTTTTGGTTTTTATTTCTTCATGTTTCCGTCCTCAGCTATGGCTGTAGTCCGCGTCGCCGACGATACATTTCTTTTTTTCTTTTTTCGTTTAACCGTTTTACCTCGCTGCGACCGTCGGGTTTGTTTTCGTCGTTCATCATTTTCTAACTATTTTTGTTTTCCATTCGTTGTGCTTTTGTCTCTTGTCGTAATATGGAAGATGATTTATCGAATAGGTACAAAATTTATGTGTTTCTATTATCCTCGACGGCAACGAAGGGCGATTTCACTGTGAGCGAATAAAAAGTATCGTTTGCGACGCTCGTTGCATCTATGGAAGTCGCGGTGGATGTATTTTGCAACCACGCTGTGTATTGTGTTTTCTAAATTCTCATTTTCTCTATCTCTTATCAAATTATGATAGAAAAGGTGTACCAGCGATAGTAATAGTAATAGTAGCAACAGTAATGGTAAACAGTAGTAGTAGCTAACTGTAGCAGTAATAAGTAGGTAGTAGATGAGGAAGACGAAGAAAAAAAGGAAACGACAGTTTCACGTTATACCTACACAAAGGGGTTATTTAGTATGCAATTTTTTTTGTTCTTTTTGTTTCGCTTTAGAATAGACATCGAAAACATCGAGACTGGAAATGGAGAAGAAAAGGAAAGAAAGTTAACTCACCTACGTTTTAATGTCGGCCTATTAATCCTACCCCACTTGCTATTAACACTGTCACTAATTTGCACATAACCTACAATACGTAGTCGTCCCGTACGGACGGAAACGACGGACACCGAGGATTGAGCAAACTATTATTGCACGGAACGTGAAATCTTATGCCGTCATTTTTTATGCCTTCGCCCGATTCCACGCAGTTATACGTCACTGCAAACTTCGCCTTTGTTGTCTCGGACGCGATTCATCTAACACTTGGCGCAACTCGTCTTCACGATTATAAAAGCCATTTACTCCGATCACTGATTCGTTGTTCGTTCGATTAACTGATTAGTGCACGAGTAAATTGCGATCTCGTACTAATTCCACCATATTCCAGAACGAGAACTCACTACCCACTGTCAACGTAAATACACATTACATTACGTTGTAGCACGAAATGACTATCTGCTTTCAATTTTTGCCACCAGGCTGCGCAGCATCGACACTCCGACGAATATCGCGAATCCCAGAAACTTAATACTATGGATCACTTATCGATAACAATAAATATAAATGATTACAGCATAGTATTTTTTATGAATAAAATTAAGGTATTCTTGAGCAAGTGTATGAGACGTTTCTTTCGTTTGGAGAAACGGTCAGGGAAAGTTTATATATGGCCAAAACGCAAATTATGATTGACGAATGATTTTCCTTGTTTTTTTTTTTTAAATAATATATAACATTAGATATTCAAAAAAAGGACAATTCGCGATATTTCGTACTGAATCGAGCGTCAACCACGAGAGAACTTCCGTCTTGCTATCTAAATACACTTACAATTAGCATATATCCTCGGAACATCGATAAACCAGTTAAAAACATTGTATACGTCCCTATCTACCTATACACAATATATAGATATAATGTTTGTATATCGTAACCATACTAGTAATATTAATTACATATATACGATTATGGTAAATAATCATTAATTATTTCTTACGCGTATATCACATCTGATCGTTCAGTCAATGTAGGAAGACCCTCGCCTCGCCTCCACCTTGCGCGACCTGCTTTTTCATTTTCCTCTTGTATTATTATTCCCTATCATCGCGTTTCTCCTTTGGGTTCAACTTGTATGATTCAAAGAATTTCCATTCCCGTGCTAACATCCCACCTTTCTACAATCTAGACAGACATACAACTTTTTTTTTTCATTTTTGGTAAAAACCTGAAATCACCATCGAATATTTATCTAGTACACTTATTATATACTTATAGTATAAATATAGGAACATTCATTAAATATATTTTCATATATATAATTATTATATATATACTCATATATATATATACATATATTCGAATTTATATATATATATATTACTTGGTGTTTTATAGGTAGCTATAATCTTAAACCGTGGTTTAAAATGCCCGTATATTCCATAACGCCTGGCTGTCCTGTATTAAATTAAGCCGTTTACAATTAAGGACACCCTATTAATAGCTAATCCAATCGACAGTCAAGATTATGGCGGCCAACTAGAGTTCTTTCAGAGGTGTTCCATTGACGATATACACGCGGTAGGAAAGTTGAGAGAGAGGAAGAGAGCGAGGAGAGAGTAACAGAGAAATAAAATAATACAATTTCTACTAGACCATCTAAAAACGCATGGGAGAATAAGAGCTAGAGAAAGAATAAGCCGCGGCACAAGCATCGAATAAAACTGCAAAAGCAAATTGGCGGGCATGACGTTATTAATTAAAGGTAAAAATAGAATTGAAGCGCTGCCTCCTAAGTAGGCGCTACGACAAACGATAATCCCTTAATACCAAGCTTGTCCCGTTCTAATTAAACGACGTCTTTTGTACTCGTTGGCCCTTTGTGACAAAAGTAATGGGTATATTCGCGCGAGAAACTTAAAAGACATTCGAAGAAGTTAAATGGAAGTTTTTGACGCGACAGCAGCGCTATCGTTACGAATCGTCTGTCTTGATAAATAGTGGGCTGCCCAAATATAAATATGCTATTGAAACTATTCCGGCCTTGTCAAAAAATACGTAGGTACTGTGTATTTTTTATCTTGTAATAAAAAATTGATCAGGCTGCGATGAATGATTAAAGAATGAAATTCTAGGGAATTTTCACGTATGTATATTGGTATGCTCGACAGTACCCCTAGATAGAGACGTGCGCGCGCACTCGGCTTGTTCAACTGTCAATTTAACCCAACTGGATTGTCATGTGATTTGTATCCAAATGGAAGTATCGAGTCTCGCGCTGTGGCTAATCGTCACTCGGGATTGTGTAAAAGTATTTTCGGGATTTTGTTTGCTGTCGCCATTATCGACGGCAACGATTGTATGAGATTCACAGTATATACGTTTACTGTCCATTTGCTCGTTCTTTCTCACCACGAGACGAATCGGCGGACTTTGTTAATAAATAAGACGAGATATAAGTATTTATCTCGTTCTCAGGTAAAAGAGTAGCTTGTACGTGTCAGTAATAAAAGAGTTTGATGCGCGATGGCGACCGTGCATTTTGTAAGGAGGATACTTTTCTTTAACTTTTTTGGAAACAGTTCGGAATTGGGCAGAGTTGATGTAACAAAAAAGGAGTAAGTTGAGACTCAATCATTTTTTTAAAATATAATGTTATGTGGAAATGTCGTGAATCTGTGTCGTTTATATATTGCTTGTTCCGTTTCTTGGAGCGTAACACGGACAAAGCATTCGACACGCCAGGCGCCACGGAATTGTTTAGCAGCGCGAGGAGCAACGTAACGACCGTTCAGTGTTTCGTTGTTTCGTAAAACGATTGCTTCGTTGCATTCGTTTAAATGATTCGATGCAATGGCGTAAGAACGAGAAGCGTGAAAAGAAGATCTTAGGGCGACTTACGTGTGTTGATTCTCGTTCCTACGTGGTCGCTCCTGTTCGTTGCACACGTGTTTTCCCTTTGCAGTGACCTCACACTTTGTTTCTAGTTTTCCTTCTTTGACCCACTTTACCGCGAGTGTATCCTTTGTCAACGAATTACGAAAATGGGAGGAGCTTCGGCGTGAGAAAGAGAGAGAAAGAGAGAGGGGGGGAGGGGGGAGGGAAGCAACGAGAAAATTTCGCGTAACAAAAAGACAGAGAGAGAGTGACAGAGAAAACAAAAGTGGACGAGGAAAATAAAAATAGTACCGAATAAACGCCGCTGCCTCCAGATCTTCCCATTTCCGTATGTTTCCTCTCAATACGCTATCTTAACTCTTTCATTATCTTTCCTTCAAATTATCCTAAACATACTAATTGGTCTTTACGCGTGCACCGAGCCGGTTTTTCTTGACTTCTTGGAGGGATCCTCGGATAATGGACGCTTGACTTTTCTCGCGCATGCGCGTTTCTTCTCGTCTTGAAACTCTCCTTGCTTACGTTCTTTTTGTCCGTCGATCGACACTAGTATTTTTATCTCATAATTTGGCACGGTGGACGTTTTAAACATAAACATTATAGAAGTGCTTTTTGCCGGCCGGTACGTCACGATCGACCTTAATCCTTAGGTAGCACCTTTATTCAACTTCGTTTATCTTGCTTCCAGTAACGCGCGAGCATGGAGGAGCAGGAATTTTAAGATTATATATAAATATACATGCATACATATATACACATGTATATATATATATATATGCATATACACATTATCATAGAAAGTGTCTATTAGTAACAACGCGCTCAGCGACTTGAACGTGCACACATTTAGTTCTATTATGGTAACGGTTTAAACTGACAATAAAATAGGGAAGCTTTGTACAGGAGCGAGCGAGTAGAAGATCTTGGCGGTTGATGATGGTCCTTATCGATGACCATAATAATTCGTGGGTGATAGTCGATGATAATGATGAAGATGGTGTTCACAGCGCCTCTCGCGAGAATCCGTGTAACTTAAAAACCGAATTCCGGGAAGGAGGACCGAGAGAGAAACGAAATTTATTGCTATATATTATAAAGGATTCGGGTTTTCAAAGGCACCGGCACACTGTTCAGAAGGACGTGGGATCCTTCCGTTCCTTGCACACGTCGCTTATGCGGCGTCTCCACCTTGACGTCGTCCTAACCACTAATCGTCGCGGCGCCATTGCATGGACCGCGTATAGAAAAATTATCATTATCGTTACGAATATTCAAATATATATGTGAATAGCCTACTATATTATATCACTCTTCAGGAAAGAAAAAGCTTGACACCGTTGTTTCGCCTGCCGCGTCGTCGCGTTTCTTTGGTTTAGATCCTTATCACAAATTATTCTCACTAGCATAATATAGTAAATCTTCTCTGTGGTGTACGGCGTGGTTCTTTTTTAATCCCCAATACGCGATAACGCGAAGAAACGTTATAGGGATTAGTACCGTCTTACGTAGCCCGTGTGCTAATTGACGCGTCTTCTTCTGGGCCATTTGGGTTGGATGGATGCGATTAGTTTTTCTCCTTTTTTTTCTTATTTTTTTTTTTAATTATCTCCATTTTGTGTCTCACCGTCGGTCGCGTGCTTGAACAATTTTTTTTTCACGTAAAATCTTTCATTTCGCTCTTTAGCCATTTCCCTTCCGGTTCGCCTTCAGGATCCTCCTCCTTCCCGTTGCACCAGGCATCTCGCGAATATCACCCGTCACCTTGCATCTCTCCTTACAGTGTTAACGTTATTATTAGCGCTGATGAATATGCGTGGTGAGATGCTTCGAGAGGTAGTCGGCTCGCGCGAAACACTTGCCGCACATTTCGCAATGATAAGGACGCTCGCCGGTGTGAATACGAAGATGCCTGGTCAGATCGCTCTTACCGCCAAATGCGCGTCCGCAGAAGAGACAGACGAACGGTCGTTCCCCGGTGTGCTTCCGAACGTGAAGCTTCAGGTTCTCCTTGGACCTCACGCATTTACCACAAAATGGACAAGCGAAGCGTCTTTCGCGTCTGTCAGGATCGTGACCACGTATGAGACCCAAAATAGCGTCGGTTGGTTCGTTCCTATCGTCGTCCACGTTGCCATCGTCAACGTCACCGATCTCGCTGGTCTCGCCGGTACCGACCACTCCGCTACCAACAACGCTACCGTCGACACCTTGAAGCTCCGCTGCCTCCGGATTATCCTGAACGCTCGTTATCTCCGAGACGACCTCATCACGCGTGTTCTCTGTGATCTCCTGAACCCGGTCATCACCGTCCCCGGGATTGGTATCACTTCCGGTCTCCATCTGAGAAGGTTCACCAGTGCTGGACACCTGGTCGCTTCTCTCGGCTGGTCCAGGCTGGTGCTCCGGTCCTCTCTGCAGCCGCTCCAGGGCGTGATTTAATCTGTGTTTCTTAAATGACTTTAGGTACCTGAATTGCATGCCGCAGACGTCGCAGGTGAAGAGCTTATCAGCTGGTAGCCGAGCGCGATGATTTTGCTCGCGATGTTTCACGTAGGCCGATCTGTAGCGATAACGCTGTCCGCACTGCTCACATGTGAACGGCTTGTCGTCCGATGGTTGTCCGGCGTGCTGAAGAAGGGCGTGTCTCTCGAGTAACCAAGCGGATGGAAATGTCGCCAGACACACGCCGCAGCGACGAGCCAGTCCTGCCAACCCTGCGAACCCACCGTGACCGAGCAGGCTGCTGGTACTGTGGGATCCTGATCGCTCCACCAGGGCACCCCAGCCGCCGACCTCCAATCCAAGAGCCAGAGTCACCTAGAGACACACAGACATTGGGTTACGTAGCGTTCTATCGTAGCACGCGTCTATCCACTTGGCTCTTTACACCGATGGTGTCTGTAGCTATTCGTCATTCATCGTCACGTGGTAGGGCTGTGATTCAGAATTTCAGCGGGAACAAGGACAAGAAGTATTTTTCTTAACAATTTTCATGAGGTTTCGGAACACCACGAAACTTACCCAGATATTTGTTGATCCTCCGGGAGATTGACATTGATGTACGATTATGATGATTTATTGGCCTCGGATCAATGTATTAACTCGAAGCGGGTATAGGGTATGCTATGTATCAATTATATTGCGATTTAATGACGTAACGTTAACACAAACAGTTTGCAGTTTTTATTTGACAAATTTTTAATTTACAACTATGATATGCATTCGTTCTTCTAAGAACTTAAAGGAATTACGTTACATTAAATTAAGTGTAGTGCTTGGATTTTTACGTGGTGTGTCCTGTGAATTTCTTGACGTGGAATTAAGAGTAGAAAAATGGCTGTGAAATCATCTCAATGCCTTTTTTTCTCTCTCTCTTTCTCTTTTCGTCTTCTTCAAATCAGCAAAGAATCGTTTTAGTATTTCGCAATGGTTGCGCTAATATCGTTCGTTTATCGGACACGAGATTTAATTATTAATTTAATCGCTCGACTCCAAGACAAATTTTCGCAAGATACACCGCGCAACATTAGCCAATCTTACCAAACGAAATCGCAAGTCAAATGTGGATAAGTACTTTGGGACGAATTTCCTAGTTTCAGATGTATCTTTCCGTATGCATGTATGTATGTCGGTGTGCGTGCCTGTATTAATCTGAATGATATTTTTGCAAATAGTGACTGCTGATTGCATTGGTTTTCTTACAGGGTAGTGAGGAAGAAGGGAAAAAATGGCAAAAAATAAATGAAACAAGGAACTAAGACAACGAGGTTTATCATGAGAGATAAGTAAAATATAAAAGAAAAGGATGAATTCAAATGGCAGATAGAAATAAGAAAGATATAAACTCCATGTATTCCCGTGCGACATAAGACCGCGGGAATTCTTGGAATACTCGAGATATAGATATATTCGCTATATAACGATACGATCGAGGGAAAGATGGGATAATAAAAAGATAAAGATGAAAAAAGTACACGCGTCGCTTCTCGTTACTTTAAAGCCTCTCAGATAAAATCTCACGTCGATAAGCTTATGTACGTGTCGTATCGTGACCCGGAATATGTAGTATCAGCAAGGTCGTATCGAGACGTTCCACGAACTGTGCGAGAAAAATGTCAATCGACGCCGGAAGACGTCGGGACGGCCTCCGCGATCCATGAGAAATAAATTTACACGCGATATCGCGAACTGTCAGTGACAATTAAAAATACGATTTAAAAAATTAGTGAAAAATTAAAAAATTAAGGAATTTTGGAAAAAGTGTTTATACGCAATGATAGTAGAAGGAGATATAAATTTAAGGATCGTGTCAAAGGTCAGGACCAAAAGGGTTGAGTTTTGAGTTTTTTTTTTTATTATTTGTATATATCATTGGCTACGAGCACTTGGTGACAGGTGAGGTTAGGGAGCAATGCGTGTGATTCTGTCATTTTAGACGAGGAGGTTAGAGATGACAGGTATATATGACAATATGGCTATGTTATTGGTATTGCTTCGTTATTATACGATTGTAAAGGAATAAAGAAGAAAACGCAAGATCCTACAAGACTGGTTGGCACAAAACGAAATATGAGTATCTTTTATCCCGCAAGGGGCTCGCGTGTGCTTTAAATGTCTTATTGTGGCAGCCTGCGACGAATCGAAGTTTTGACATTGTATGAAAAATATTCCGTTGGGTAACACCGTTTAAAAAAGTTATTGCATCTGGGTATACCTATGTCGTATAGGTTATACGTTATTCATATATTGTACAAATCTTGTTGTAAGTCGGTACAAACGTTACTGTAGAAAACATAACAATTCGTAGGTTTCGTTTTTTTATTATTTTCTCTCTTTTTTCCTCTCTCTCTTCCTCTCTCTTTCCTTGAATTATTTTTCCTTCATTATTCCACACATTTCGTTTATCCTTACGGAAAGTTTATTACTCGTTTATATCTCTGTAGTACTATTAATGCGAAATTTCGTTCATCTACACAGAGATGGCGCAAAAAAACTTGAACACTGTGACGTTTTCGTAAAGTTTACCACGTGACAATTTTCCCGCGCTTTTTTCTCACTATCTCTCATCCCTTCGCGACGTCACTGAATTTTTTAGCAATACCTCTCAAAATTCAATTTTCCATATACCTATTGTTCATCTGTTTTCTGTCTGATTCTCTCTGGACCTTTTCTATTTACCTTCCGCGCATGCGCGCCACACGAAAATGAAAAAGTGCGCGAGTCCGATGCGCATCGTCTGTCTAATGCGAAATGCGCGGGCCCCGCTTTTTACTACAGCCACTTGCGCAGGGGGAAAAACAGTTTAGATACGTCAGACAATGGTATACGTGTGAGCTCGTTAAATAAATTCTATCGTTCACAATATTATCAGCGTGTCCCATAAAATTTCGGGAATCCGAGATATACGTATGTCGTACTGTATATACCTGCGTACAGTGAAATTGCCATAAAATAAATATCGATTAACTTCACGATTTTCATGTGTATACCTATGGTACACGTATGACTGAATAAAAAATAAATTCTGTAATACAATAATATATACCATTATCTAATTGCATATATACGCTATCATTTATCTGTCATTCGGATTAAAATCCCATTACGCGTCGATAACCCCACTTCTAATCTATCGTATCTCTGATCTAATTCTCTCACGATTTGGAAGTGCGTGTACCCCTGAGCTACAGTGCTGCGGGATTCTGAGTATATTGAAAAGTCCCCCCAACAAGATACATGTTCCCGTATAAAAAAAATCCATAAACAGCCTTCATTTTAATCTCCGTATTCGAGTCCATGCAATATCCGTTTTCCTCTCGTCAATTCACAAATCTTTCCACGTACGAGATTACGTACTACAAAGACAAACGGCAGACTTCAATGTCCCAGGCAATTAAAGAGACAGGAGAAATGCCTTGTAAATCGCGAAGGGTAAACTTCAATGACCTAATTCCCTCGGACAAGAATTTCCAATTAATAAAGAATATATAATTTACGACGAAGTTCCCAACTCTGATCTCTCCATGGTAGCATGTAAAATCCGTCAAGAAGGACTAGTCCCGGCGGGTGGTATATGTGCACGACTGGATTTGTAAGTGCGCCTCTCGCCTCCCAAACTACGTCACCCGGTGACCCGATCCCAAAACTGGTAGAACGCGTGAGCGAACTAGGGTAGTAGTGGCCCCAGGATGTCCCGGTGGGTAGAGGTGCTTTATCGTCAAGGGTTAGAGAGTCGAGGTAGGCGTAAAGAGTGCAGCATAAGGTGTGTAGGTGATGCCTTAGGTGGATGGTACAAGTGGTGTAGGCGTTGCTGCAGTTGGCATCGCGCAGGTGGGCGTGCCTTGGGGCGGCGCCAGGTGAATACACCCCTGGCCCTCGGCGCGTGTCACCGAATTCATATCGGGCAAACGTGTGCGTCTCTCTTGATCATCCTATCACCCCTCTCTCTCTCTCTTTCTCACCCTCCCTCACTCTCTTTGTGGCTGGCCGTATCTTCCCGACGACGAGTGCACATGTCGCTCTGCAGCTGTATCCTTTTCTTCTTCCGCGTCTCCCTCCCCCCACTTTCCCACCACGAAAAAAAAGCGAGGAGCTGACAGAATTTACCGAGCGTGGCTGCGTGTACCACGCGAAAGGGTGACTCTGCCTGATACCTCTTGATATAAACTACCGGACTCACCCTTATGAACTCTCTCCTACCACCTTCCTCTGTACTCGACCCCTCTGTACTTTATGCACGACCGTCGCGATGCAGGGAACGCGTGCCGGTATTTCCCCCCGCCCCCTTACCTCTCCCCCATTTTTTAAAAAAAAGCTCACGCAAATCGTGATCGTAACGAATTCATGGGCCGCTTAACCTCAATCCTCTTATTCGTCGACTATTTCGTTCCGTGTCTAAGCAAGGGATGCATATCAGGTGGAATTGCATCGTTAGGAGAGAGACGGACGTTATAGGCAGCTGTATGTAATGCATGCAGAGACCTTTATCGTGCCCTTTTGGAATTCTTTCTTCCATCTGACTTTTTTTTTCCTCGTACCAGAGGAGCTGTGGATCCATCCTGGTACCTAATGCCCCTCGCATCGCGGACAAGGATAAACCTGGGTGTACGGAAAGTAGATGGACTCGTGGGAATTTCACGAGTTTGAAGTTTTATACCCTTCGAATTTTAGTCAACATTTCTCCTTCTCTCGCAAGGGGTGTCCGGGGAGAAATCTGCATCGAGGAGACGTGATTAATGGTCTTGGCAAAAGTGCACGGGGAGGGGGGGGGGTCTGGTCTGAGATAGCGATTTGGTGCAAGGAGAGAGAGAATTCAAAATGACGTGGGGGATGAAATGGGGGGTGGTTAAGGGGGAGTCAGAGGGGGTACCGTGGGGGACCGTCATGGGAAGAAATATCTGAGGCACGATAAAAAGGGCTCGATTGCGATGATTATGATGGTTATAATGATAATGATCGTGATTGACAGTCAATGGTGATTTGCTAGCGTCGGCCTTGGGTTGTTGGCTGTGTGATTCTGAGAATCGGTAAAAAAATGCCGGAGCACACTGTTCAAAGGAATAGCGCGTTTCGTGCCCAAACGTACATACGAGAAACAATACAATTCTTTCTAGACTAATTGTCAACGTGTGTGTTTGTCTTTTTTTTCACTTTTTTTTTTCATCGCACTACTTCCGCTAAACTGTTTACCGTAATAATTATTATGATTACGTGTCTCCGTAATAATGCCTATGCCTCCTTTACATAATAAATTTTTTTTTTCTTGTCACTTATTCAACCTAGATATAATCATACAGGTAATTTTTAGTGAGATTAACTCCTATTCACATATTTAACTATATATTAATTACGCTCGTGTATATAATAGTTCTATGTAATATTTTTTTTCTTTATCGCTATCCATATATTTAATAGATAGATATATATATGTGTGTGTATATATATATATCATATATCGTGCAATAATATTCCTATGTGTGTTGTATGTATTTACAGCGTTCGATTACTCTATCACTCTTATAGTACATCCTCCTTTCAGCAATTTTTTTTAATAATAATATATATATGTTATATCGCGTATTTACGTACTAAAACTATTAAAATACTAGTATAAATATTCTCTTGACGTACAATATATATATATATTCATATGTTTATGTGTATATATATATATTTCTATATGCATTTTTAGTGTAGCATTTAATCAGCGGATACGCGGAAATGAATCAATTCGATATCAAAACGCATCCCGACGTTGCATTTCGACGTTTCCGCCGCTCGTCATATTTTTCTGCTTTTTTTTTTCTTTACGTTATTGCTATTGGATTCATTGCATAGTAGGTTCTCGTACGTGAACTGATATCTCATTATTCGTCTACGATTTTTATTTTACTATTCGGCATTGCACGACACGTTGCGACCGCACATAAGAGAATACAAAAAAACAGAGAGTGGATTCGGAAAAAAGATCTGTATTATTGAATTAAAAAAAAACATTTTTAAATTTTATATAAATCATAGATAAATTCTTTCCGAAGAAAAAAAAAACGAAGCAAAGCCGCCATGTTTATTCTTCCCTTCGAATTCGTGTCACATTCTCGTAAGCGTCATTGTCGCGTCACGCAGAAAGACCATCGAAAGGTCACGTCGTATAATACGTGCAATACACAATCGCTATAACTGCATTAAGGTTATTTTTAATCGTAAATTAATATTGTTCTGTCTCTGGCGATTCTCTCCCCATTTTAACAGCAGTCTACTGCCGGCCGAGAATCGGGACGAGGTGTCGCATTTAACCGAACGCACCAGCAGCAGCAGCAGCGCCACCAACTTGCAGCGTGATCGCGTCACACTAATATTACCCAACAAGAATTATTCGAAAGAGCCTATAACCTACGTCCAGTATGATGCAGCGAGCGATTCGAGGTGTATTATACATCCCATTGATACCTGAAGTAAGTCACGAGTTCTTAACTGGTGAGACGGGGTCAAGGAGAGCCTGCGGTGTTGTAGGTGTACTCGATAGATCGAGCACTCGCAAGAAAACTACATTCTCAATAGAATCCTCGTCATTTTAGCTTCAAAACCAAGTACTGGATTAACCCCACGTCCAATTTACATGTATCCAGACAATTTTTTATCAAACATCCAAAGCAATTTTTTTTATCATACCTCACGCGTCATTCCTCCTGTACGCGCGACATTCCACGTACGTACCAGGCCGATTCACCACGACCAGTCAAGATCCTCGGAGTCCACTCCGAGTATACTCAATGAACCTATAACTCGAAGATACCTAAGCTTATCACCAGATGGCGTCTTACCGGCACTCAAAGTTAATACCAATAATAATCAACGTGCAACAAGTAACCTAACCTAACTTTAAGCTTAAACTTAACTTTATACCTTCCAAATGAACCACGTGTACGTCTAACCCTGCGACAAAGATTCCTCGGAATCGCTCGCTGCTAATATAACGAAGATTCGAGTTCCCTCTGAAAACCTTAAGCCTCGTCCTGATGCTGCGACCTTGTCTCATCGCGATACACGTAAGCTGCACGCTCCCTCGACTCCGTGTTAATTAGTCCTATGCACGTGCATATATCGTCTTACTGTGCATACGAGTGCATTCTGTGTTCGGTGCATCCTTTATATGCACGTGCAATATAACATCGTGTGTCCCATGTCCCTCGCGTAATTCCATATACATATACGTATAGGCGAAAAACAAACGGTGTTTTCGCACTGACGTTATTCGCGATTCTCGATACTGGTATCTATATTATCTACTCTGTAGATTCGCAAATGGAATCGCGAATAACGGCGTGCATTTCGCAGTCACGCTAGAAGCCAGTGCCAACTCACCTACCTACCTTCACTTTGTGCACCGTCGATTTTGCTAAACGATATCGTTTGACGTAGACGCACATATTACGTGTTATCATGAGTGTACGTAACGATGCGTCGCCACTATGTATTACTATGTACAGCACTGTACAAGATGTATAATAGTTACGGTTTGTGTTTCTATATATATATGTATTTATGAAACGTTACCTCTCACCTATGTAATATCATTATCGTTTATCAGTAGCGTTATCATTATCCGTTAATTATCTTTACTGCGTTACTCTCATGCACTCGTCTCGACTACGTTCCGCGTTTTTTTTCTTTTTACGGTAAAATACTATACGTAGTTATGCTTACGCCATTTATTGTTTTTTTTTAAATTTCCTTTTCTCTATTTCAACCCCCAAAACTGCAACCTCAATCCCTGATCCCGTGACCCAGGGGGTGCCAACCATGGAATATGCCCCTTTCCCGTGTGCCTTCACCCATTATACCCACTAACGTCTAATTATTTTACAGTCAGTCGAGTGCGCCAGCCAGCTAATGCGAGAACTTTTGCGACAGCGTCGCTCGCAAATGAATGCCCGAGCGTCGAGACGCTCTGCGTCCCTTTGTTTTTTTTTTTTTAAAGGCTTTCGAATGCCTGTGCTCGAATATCGTCCTGACGTAACGGCACGACGTTTCGAATGATCGTGAAGTTAGCTGCGACTCGGTTGGACTGTGGCGTCGTGATTACCAGTGCAAATTCGAAGGTGACGACGCCGGGCATCCACTTCGTCAATTCGTCGCGTTACGTATATTCGATCGGTTAAATAAATCGGATGAAACGTGGGGAATGGAGAGTCCTCGCAATTTTTGTTTTTCATTATATTTTCGCACATCGAGATACGAGCTGTTTTGAGAAATCGAATTTCAAGATTTTTACCTAATTCGTATAAATTTCCATTGTACATAGTAATAGCGAATGCTTTCCCAAATTTTTGTTTTCCCCCTTTTACCGATGATCTCACCTTGTAATCAGTCATTCGTAAAAGAACAAATGTCGTCGACCTTATTAATGGTAAAGACGGGATTCCCAAAGAGATCGATGAGAAAAGCGTGATTTGGCCTTTTTTTTATGAATAAAAACCGTAACGGTCGATACAATTCACACGGTCTGTCGCATGTCTGCACTGATTTTTTTGCGGTTTCACGAATATACAAAAAATTAAGACGTTCTCGTTCTCGACAGACGCGAAAAATATCCTGCACGCGCGGAACATCCTGAACTCCTCGTGCGCATCGTGCGATGACTGCGGGTTAAATTATCGACGGGTATATGGCGAGTTTTCAAGAGATGCACCACGTTGTACGGTTTGCAGCCATGATAGAGATTGCACAACGGCTTACGTAATTTCGCAGATAAGGTATTACCGAAGATAGTGCATCCCACGATTTTGCATCTCGCGAGCAAATGCACGACCGACTTTGCATTTTGTAAAAAAAATTTCTACGTGACGATGACTTTTTTTTGCAGTATTTTTAACTCACCAAAAGTACATCGATTTTACGTTACGTATATCCAGGATATGAATTTCACAGAAGGCCATTCGCGTGTATCAGCGACTGCACAATGTTTTTCATTCAAGATTTTTCGTATTTGCCGGTTTCAACATTCGCGCAATTAATGCCCCTATTTTCGCGGATATTGAAGACTTGGCAAGTCATCGCGCGTGTCAAAAAAATATTTGCCCTACGCTTTTCGGTCTGACGATAAAACGAGAGAGAGCGAAACGACGAAGAGACGGAAGAATAATGAAATTGACGGTAGCTACAGCGGCGCAGACACGCGGCATCGCGACGAACTAAGTAACCAGCGCAGCAATAGATTCCTGCGCGTTATTCATTATAATCGTCGACGTGTCAACTCGGAAACGGGAATTTAGACAATGCACGTGGTTCGGGAAAAAGGGATGGACAGCTGACGCACAATGGCGTGCGAGAAAAAAGAGGGGTGTAAAAATAATAAGGAAAAAAAAGTTGGAAACTTGCAAACAGACACGATGATCGATAAGAATAAAAATTCTAGACGCAAAGATGGAATATGACGTATAAGTATATAAATATACATATATGCATGTATATAAACATAAGAGAGACAAAGTAAACGAAAGGCAGTGTTTCAAAATAGGCGTTTATATTTGAATAATGATGTATGTATAAGATAAAACGTAAATAGTATATAATTGAATAATAATAATAATAATAATAATAATAATAATAATAATAATAATAATAATAATAATAATAATAATAATGATAATAATAATGATAATAATAATGATAATGATAATAATAATAATAATAATAATAATAATAATAATAATAATAATAATAATAATAATAATAATAATAATAATAATAATATTAATAATATTGTTAGAATAATAAAATAAATCCTAATTAATGTAACAGTACCTCCTAATGATGATGATAAAAATTAACGTATAATTAAAAGAGAAACAAAGCACCGTCATCACATTGGGGTTGCGTAAAGAGCGAACGCCTACACGCACACCCCCCAAGGAACTTTAGCCCAGAAACATATAGTCCTACTAAACGTCGTACGCATGCGCGCACGCGCTCTCACACGCCGTAACATATAATAACGCGTACGCGCATTTATCATATGTATATAGGTACCTAAATTATCATACACGTAACGCGCGCATTCCTATCCCTCCCTTCCTTGGCCACTCATATCATCATTATCATTCACACGTATCACACGGGACATTCACGCCGCGCCTCAAACACGCTTGTACTTCGTTAATAATTCCCTCCGTTATTATAGATCCTAGACGTAGATCGCGATCAGCGCCGATCGCTCGTGATCGAATAGCGTGAGTGTGTCTAATACTGCGTGGAAATCGCTACAAGGAATTTATAATAAAAACAGACCAAAAAAATAAAGAGTGTATAGACAAAAACTAGGGTGAAGAATAGGTGGGTGGGCGAGGGGGAGGGAGAGACGGGATAACAATAAAAGGAAACGATCATTCGTTCTTTATCGAATAGGTTTGCCATTTTTTTTTCTTTAATTCGGGAAAATACGTCTTTGCGATAAACCGTGTTTTCCCAGCCTTTTTTTTAATTTTTTCTTTATACAGAGATCAGTATAAAGTCGATCGGGGATCAAGGTTTCGTAACAGCGAGATGATCGTTGAAAATCGAAAATTTTTATCCGCGCGAGATTTACGCGTTTTCGGAAACATCGCGCATGCGCGCGTAACTATTGGAGGGAGGGGTCCTTTCGGAAAAAGAAAAAAAAATCGTATGAGATCGACGATCGAATCGCGAGACTCTCGTTGGGATAGTAAGAAAGAAAAAAAATCCGATACGTGACAGATCGCTCGAAGTATCCTTGCTTTAGAATCAAATAGTGGACGTAAGGACTGTAACGTGAAGAAAAAAAAAGAAAGAAAGAGAGAGTAAGATAAAAAAGCGAAAGAGACAGAAAAAAGGAAGTAAAGTAAATCGTAAAGAAAAGCAAAAAAAATTTCGGAAAAAGTGACGTCCTCTTTTTTTACCATGGGAATCTAGCAGGCTCTGTACGCATATACAGATATATAACATAGGTATACTATCCGTTGTAATTAAAACTATACGCACATATATGAAATGTATATTACGCATACATCAGTGTTAGATATACCTACAGGTAAAAGGATATAAGGCAAGTCTCTGAATCCTAACGGTTCGTAAATCCCGCGCTTTTTTTTTTACCTATCCCTATACAGTTATTCGCTACAGTCGTCGCGATGAGGATGAGCCCTTTTGGCGACGAGCTAAAAACCTACGTTAATTGGAACTTTGCTAATTGATTGTACTCTACGTCAGAGGTGCATTTCGTGGTGCCCTGTTATATATGTATGTATGTATGTACGTATGTATATATATATATATCCGCGTCTCGATTGCACTTTGCGTCATCCCCTCCATCCCTCCATTCCCCCAGTCAACCCCTTCCTACCTTTTCACCCTCAATCGCGATCGGATAATTTCAATTTACCCAGAAGAACAAATATTCACGGGGGTTGCACTTCTAAAGGGTGGATGCATCAGATGCATCGGATGCATAATAAATGGAGGATCCTTCACTCGTTCGATATACACGTTAAGTCTTCGATGCATCGCAGACTGATTTTATAATCCTCCACTGTTATCAATACTGAATACAGTATAAATAAAGAGAGTGCACACTGAACAATGACGTTTCATTTGATCCACGCTGAGAACATACGTGAGTGCATCGACCATATATAGGCGTGGTACTTTGTGCGCTCTCTCTCTCTCTCTCTCTCTTATTGTCAGTACCAACAGTACCGACTTGGCGATACGATTAACTTTTCTGATCGAGTTATGTACAATGACGACGCAGCCTGATCGGATTGGTCCACGATCCTATGTATTATTATTATGACTCTCCGTTGTTGCACTTGGCCAGAAAGTATATTGATTTATTACACTGGCCAAGTACCTGATGAATTTTCGCGACTCATATACCGATCTTAATTTCATTAATTTTCGTATTCTTAATTAATTTCGTTTTTTAGGTGTTATGAAAAAAATTTGTTTTGCCCCAAACGAGTTGAATAAATATTAAAAGTGCATTACGCAAAGTACGATCCGCGTACAAGAAAGTCGAGTATCGTCTTGGAGAAAATGAAAATTTCTCTCCAACTTATCATTTATCTATCTTGTGACGCGTGGCGGTGTGTATATATATATACACACACTGTGAGCGATAACGTAGTACAGTCGACTCGACGCATTATGCAGTTCTTCCGTGCGTGCATTATATTTTTAGACCTTTACTATTGCAAGGTTACGCGACGGCCGCCGTCCTCGTAACGTTCGACTATTATTTCGCGACCGTGGGATAACGGATTTGTATTAAAGTTTTATGAAAAAAAAAGAGAGAAAAAATAGAAATAAAGAAAAAAGGTTAAACAAGCATTAATCAAAGAGATATAAGATACGTGGAGAGCAGCGTGAACGAAAGTGAAGGATACAATTAGCGGGTATAATTAATTAAGGGATGCTGAAAATTCAACCTCTTTGTGTGTATCAGCGAATCGTATACACTCGTTAATACACAGTGGGACAATTAATATGCGCTCGTACCTACTTGTGGCAAGTTTTCCCGTTAACGAAATAAATAAAATTAATTAATACTTCTGGCAATAATGTCCTTGCGTTCGATCGAATCGATAACGCGTGGACTATCGTTCGTACAGCAACTGCCTGGTTTGTATTGTTCCTCGTTTAACATGTTGATTCAATCGAAGGAGTCAGGAAATATGAAAAAAAAATGTTGAGACGACAAAAAGACTCGTGCATTAAATAATCCAGACTACACGGTACCGACTGTCATAAGGATGCCCAGTCATTCTGTGCTTAAGGCTTGTTTTTCATTCACAATAAAGAATCAATCTCCCACTCGTCTACTTTCCTCTCGTTACACGATCACGGGATACTGACGATCCTTCGGACAAGAATTATTGATTATGACGATTCCGAGGAAAGTGACAATAAAAAAATCCACGCAATATCGACCGATCTATAGATCGTGAAGATTCCGACGATCTTTTTCCCTAAAAAGAATTATTTTACAAACGTGATTCTATAGGCGTTCGATAATTGCGGAATATCGTAAACTGCCATTAGAAACATTACGTGGTTATATGTAGTTACTTTACATGTACACATGTACACGTGGTAGTACAACGTGAAACCTGTGTGACGTCATTTCTTGAAAAGATGTACTATGCACGTAACGATTTCACGTATATTCCTATGGGCACGTGTGCCGATCGTATTGCGATACCGTGTGAAGAAAAAGGATAATAATGACATCACTTTGATTTTCGTATGTTAGATGGATTTCAGAAAAAATTTTGTTAATTTTTTTTGTATCTTTTTAAGTCTGACGTTGATAGTATTGAGGGGGTTAGAGAGATATTTAGGTCAAAGGTCGTGTACAGGATCTTTTGATGGATTTTAACGTGGATCTCTCTATTAGCTATACTAGCCAGGATCTTTCTTGACCGTGGATGAAAAGTCTTTCTGATATGGAATGTGTCACGTTGTCGAAGCTTCGAAATGACCAAGGATAAATACTAGCCCTGAGGTGACGTTACGATAGCGTGACTGTCGACTGGGACTATGAGTATACGAATGTAACATGTGGGAGTCGCGATTGCGAATCGCGATCCGTGACTGTGAGCGGACGATTTTATTGAAAGCAAAATGAAAATCGTAAGATTGACGAGAAAACGAATATGCATTTGATATCTTCGATCGTGAGATTAACGCGAATCGATCGATATGTTAAATCAGACGTAGCCATAACAATACGATTATTTATCGATAAAATACTTGATTTTAAAATTAATCGGGAACGCCTTTTTTTGACGATCATTTTTTTTTTCGCGAATACAATTTTTTATGAGAAGCTCGTTACATAGAAATTGGAAAATTTCACACTTAAAAAGCCTCCCGAAATTTTACCTCTGAATCGATGTAGATTGTCATTACCGTAAATCGTGCCTGGCGCATTCTTATTTGGAGCGATGAAAAACTTAATCGATCGCAAAACCTTAACTCTCTTCGCTAACGGCTATCGAAAATTAATGAGACTAACGGAAAGATTATTTTTCGCGACGAAGATCACATATGAGTTACAGAGATGCACTTGAAACACTCCTGTGAAGTTGAAATTAAAAAAATATCTTCGTCACGATTTGAACCGAATGACGCAGCACGTCAAGCAATGCGTCAACATTTACATTGCGTGTACGTCCTGTCAATAATTAAAGGTCAGTGTTAAAACTTTTTCTTGGCATTTTTTTTCAATTTATTACACCTTTTCAAATCCTCGTTCACGTGTATTGCATAAATCTTTTTTTTTCATTCTCATTCCACCAACATATCCCTCTCTAAATTCGATATGTATAGACGCACCCACATCTCGACGGCTGACCGACCAAAAAGTGGAAGTCCAAAATGGCGAACCCTTTCGATGAAAAAAAAATTTTAATAAAAATAAAAAATCTCAAAATTCACAATAACATGACGATCAGTGAGACGAATCGTACAGTCACGATTTCAAGATCACTGTCGTCCCCATGTAAACTGAACCTTAAACTTTTCTGCGTCCTAGACGCTGTCCCCTCGTATAACGGTTCACTGAATACAGACGCGCTCTGTTAAATAATCCTTTCGAGCAAAACTACGATTTCCGTGACATCGTACGAAAAAAAAAATCGAACGACTCTATTAAGCAATTTGGCAATAAAATTCAACGTTACCTTGAAGGATTGGAGAAAAATAAATTCCATGAATTTAATCGCCGATCGAAAGGATCGATCTTTTCGTGGCAAGAAGCGGTAATGGCGCTCAGTCATTTTATACAATTTTAAATATCACTTTTCACGCGCGCAAACCCTACAAACTTCGATACACGTACTATATATCCCTTATATAACAAAAAAAATATCTTCTTGAAAATTTACACGCCTCGACCTTCTAATAATAATGATTGAAGATCGAAATGTTAATGTACGGTCGAGTGTCGCGTTTAAATCACAGAATTGCCGATTAACGTCCATACTTTATTTTCGTCCTTCCCGTTCTCATAAAACGCTCGGGACGTCACCTGAAGGGTGGGGGGGGGGGGGTGTCCCATCTACGATATCCTTCCATATGTATATACATACACATATACACCACGTAGGTAAATACGTGACAATTAATAAATTTTGTGGAAGGACAAAAAATCACAGCTGATCGAATCACAATTAATTGAATATGCGCCATTACGCTTACGAAAGGAACAGCCGATTGCCCCGGAGATGTGAGTGCGAGCCTACAATAGATTGGATGTTAAATTTATTCGTTTTCCCCAAACCGTCCCTCCCCCCTTTCTTCTCTTAGCGAGAGAACATAGGTATATTACAAATTAATTGTGTACATTAATTTATAACTATATGTATAGTCATCACAGCTCTAATTAATCACTCCCGTTATCGCGCGTTAAGTTCATAAATACGTCTCTCACGATATTCCTGTTTCTGGCCAAGAGCAGTACCGCATGTAATATATATATATATATATATATATATATATATAGTCACAGACAAAAGAATGCATACAAAAAATGAAGAGGAGTTTACGTCATATATGCCAATCGAATTTCGTGTTACGTCATCGAACCAGGGACCAAGGAGTCATCCAAAAACTCAAACGAGAGTGATTGGGGATAAAGCGTTAAAAATAGAAAGAGAATAAAGGGGGATTGGTCCCCGGTGATGATAATGAAGGTGATTCTATAGTGCGTAAGCACGATATATATATATATATATATATATGTATATGCATGCAAGTGTACAACAATATATATAAACTTGTCAAAGGGTAGTTAGGAGGACGTGCGGCGTCCACAGTGGCAAGCGAATGTATTTAAAGAAAAAACTAAACCTTGGGACATGTGGCGCTCTATTTCTAACCTACTCTAACCAACGTGGCCAATTTCTTAGCCCATCACAATTCCATCTGTCACGCATCAGAATTTTTTTTCGAAAATTCGGTGTGTGTCCCGCTTTATGGCCCTGACAGTATACATTCAGTATGTAAATTTTATCAGGACTGTCTTGCTAAACACTAAGTGTCCTCGTAACTGCCAATTCTTTATAATACAACAAACAAAAAGTCCTGAAAACTACCCTTCTTAAAAAATATACATATATATGTATATAAAGTATATGTTAATTACTTATCTAATAGGAAAACAAAAATTAATTGAAATACTGGTTCGCTTATCACCGAAATACGCACCGCGAGAAAAGCATATACTCGTCGTCTGTCCGTGACGTTAACCGTAGCCTTACGTCATCCGTCGTCATTGTCGTCACTCCCGTGATTCTCGTCATCCATCAGACACGCATACCTACCGTACGTCTCGCAATGGGCGACACTACGCGCCTTGTTCGCGCTCCACTACAATAACCCTAAAACGTTATTGCTAACAGTCGTCATATTGATTGGCTACTTATGATTTTAAAAGTCATTATTATCATCGCGTACTATGTGTGTGTGCGTGTGTGTGTGTGTGTGTGTGTGTGTGTGTGTGTGTGTGTGTGTGTGTGTGTGTGCGCGCGCGCGCACTTGTATATTTGATAAAACACGAAGAGAGACGAGCACAGGAGAGACACGAAAAAGTTTGCGGATGGCCGAAGGAGGAACGTGAATGCAAAATGGGAAAGATTGAACGAAAACGGTGGAGAAAATAATAGGGTAAAAAATTTAAATGAAAAAACGAAGAAAATCGATAATTGCAACTTCGAGGCATGAAGATGAAAAATTGAGAGAAAGAAAAATTAGTAAAAAAAAACGAATAAGGTTTTGCAAGGAGAATACAATTATTGTGAAAAAAAAAACCGTTTTCTAATCTTCCTAATTGAGGCACAATAATAATAAAATTCGCGATTAATTCCCGCGAGCATGGCGTTCCCCGCTCTTGCGTATCCTTGGATTGCAAATGTACCCGCGACTCGAACTAAATACAGAAGGAACTGCAGGTTGAGGAGCTACAAGATCGGTATCAACGAGAGAGGGAGAATTCTGCTAGAGAAAAGAAGAAAGGATCAAAGAAACACGATTAGTCTATCTAGGCTATCTTAAGAAGTACGGTAGATAATTAATTAGTCGATTTACGCTTGGCAAAAGTGTTCTCAAAACAATGATAAAAGTAACAGTGTAACAGTACGGTGTCTGCCTCCCTCTTTCTTCTGTCCGACGGCGTTGATATTGCACTGTCTCAATGGCTAATCGTATCGTCAGGTATGATTCGACCGGAACCCTCTAAGTAACTTATTGGCCGTATGCAAAGCCGCATCCATGTGGTACTACACGATATATATATATATATATATATATATATAATATACGTTTTACGTACATAAATATATGTACACGGTCCTCGATTAGTCCTAGTCGGAGTCACGTCCGATCAAAACTGTAGAAAGATCTATGGATATAGGATAAACGAAACAGAGCGAGGGGCGATGACAAAGAGAGAAAAAGAAAAAGAAAAGGAAAAAGAGACACAGCAAAACTTAATAGCAGCAAAGAGGCGTGAACCCACGTGACACGTAGTATACGGGTGAGGAGACTATAGCGTGAAAACGTGCTATAGGAACGGGGGGGATTGTGTATAGCGTGCAAAGGAGACTGTGGATGGTAAGAGGAGTGTAGGGGCTGGTGGTAGGGGAAAAAGAAAGCATAGAGAAAGTGCAACACGGAAGAAAGGGTCTCGTGAGAGAAAGAAGCGACTATATGCCAGCGCACTCATTTAATAACATAGTATAGCAACCCTACGGGCGACACGTGGAGAAACGTCATTCGCCATTTTATATCCACATACGCGGCACAATAAGTAACCCGCACAGTATTTGTGATCCTGGGTGTATCTCTTTCTCTCTCTGTACGTCACACACCCAATAGCCCAATCGCTCGTCTCTGTCGGTCACACAGGAATCTTTCTGATCTTCGTCGCTTGTCTTTCTCATTTTTTTCCTGTCGCTCCATTTTCTCCCACAAAAACCGCGCGAAATTCAAAAACTCGCATAACCGATCCGCGTTAATCAGCCCCCATCCGTCGTCCCCGAAATTTTCCTAACCCCCCCGTCCACCCGCCCACCCCTACCCAGTCTTCGACACATACACACTACCCGTGCACCCACCCGTCAACTGTATAAAATATTCTCAATCGTATCAACAACAGACATCGTACACATCGTACAACATTAGTACATATTACAATAGTTTATAATTATATCATAATTCAATATAATATTCACAGCATTTTATCAAAATCTCTTAAAAGCACCAAACCGTGGCGGCTCCAATTTTTTTTCCCACACACACACATCCCTCTCTTTCCCCCCTACACTCGTTTCGTAAAACTTTTCTTATCCGTTTTTCCAGTCTTTCTTCCCTCTTGTCTTTACTCTCTCTCTCTCTCACTCTCACTCTCACTCTCTCTCTCTCTCACTCTCACTCTCTCTCTCTCTCTTTCTCTCTCTCTCTCTCTCTCTCTCTCTCTCTCTCTCTCTCTCTCCCCCTCCCTCTTTTCTCAAAACATCCGCTTCGTCCTACATCACAATAC
>JARQSV010000387.1:2238384-2259574 GCA_030142285.1 Calameuta idolon
AGATAGAGAGAGTGAGAGAGAGAGAGAGAGAGAGAGAGAGAGAGAGAGAGAGAGAGAGAGAGAGAGAGAGAGATGCAAGTGCACGGAGAGATGGAGAGATAATACATATGATTATGTTAAAGAGGAAAAGAAAGAAAAGAGACAAAAGTGGAGCCTAATGATAAAGAAATGAATTAAAAGAATTTATGGAAAATCATGAAAACGGAATACGAGAATGTTTTTGATTGCTGGACGGCATGCATGTACTTTTAGTGCACGCATTAAATCTCGATTTGAAATTACCCTGGAAATCAATATACTGGGGATTATTTTACAGACATACTCGGATTATACGTCCGTTAATGAGCGTTATAATCCGGTGACGCAATACTCAAGAGCAAATCTCGTAGAACGTTTCATTGCGAAGGGGCAAGGGGGCAGGGGAAATTTATTCCATAATGAATTTTTTTTTAATGTGAACAGGCTTTACGTGTAGCGATCAATGGATCGCTTTCAAGGATATTTTACAGAACGCTGGAAACTTCGTGAAATCAAAGTTTTACCAGGGGATCGTGGAAGGGATATATATACACATATATGTAGAGTGCTTCTGGATAGAATTGTTGAGAAGTTAGGATTTGTCACATCACTCAAAGGGAATTTTTCGTTCATACCGAGCGAATGATACTTTCACAGCATCCTCAACGATACTGATAGATGCATTAACTGATGAAGGCTTTCGCGAGGTTTGACTCTTTCTTTCTGTTATTGTACTTTCATTGATTACTCTCTTTTCCTTCTTTTTTTCGGCAGGGAGAGCAGCGGACAGCAAAGCATTTGGGCACATGCAGCCAGACCCACATGCAATTGATCTCGATGACATTCGTCCATGTAGGAACTCGAAAAAAAGCTTTATATTTATGTATCAGTATAGTATTATAATATATAGCTATATATGTATATATGCGAAGAGATAATATATAGACTTTTTTGTACTTTCATTTTTTTTTTCAATTCCACTCCGTTTTTCATAACCAGCGGTCTGGTTGTAGCACGAATGACAGAACTACGATACATAATATGTACACTGCAATTTATTCGTCGTTGCAACCGTGAAAATACGTGTATCACACACTATCGTCATTCGCAACCTAACGAACTTGCTTTATCGACGATTGCAGATGAGCGTGGTTTCAGCCGGTGGTAATAGTTATCGATATAAATGCAGAGCAAAGAGACATGTAGGAGTAAGAATAATTAATGAGAAGTAGAAATTCGTGGGATGAAAAAAGATTAAAAGAAAAGCAAGATATTCGACTCACCGGATCCGGCGGGAGTCTGTAGTCCGTCGATATTTCGCTGCTCGCGCTTCTATCCTCCGTCGACCTTTCCCAGTCCACCTCCTTCTTCAACGACTGTAATCAAAGGTTTACATAAGAGTTCATTAAAAAGTCCTTCGAAACTTCATAGACTATCGAGTCCCTGCTGAGCTTGCGCAGAAGAACTTTGGTCTTCGTGAACCAAGCGGTGCTATCGTGCTTTGTAGAAGGTACATGTAAAATTAAAAAATGGGACTTACGAGAGGAACCTGCTGAACCGGGGGCAACCCGGATGGGCCTGCCAAGGGCTCCGTACTGTGCGGGGACGGAAGTCGACTCTGCGGCAGATTGAGCGGCAGGACCCCGGGGGCCCCGGTATTATTACTGAGACTCATGTCGCTGGGACCGCTGTGAACCGAGATGGGACTTAGGGAGCCTCTTGTCTCTTCTAAACTAGCTGCGTCCTCGGAGTCCCTCCTGGGTCTGTCAAGGGCGAGGGGTCCTGGACACGGGCTACCAGGTCCCGTAGGCGACGGCGGACACTCGGTCATGTCTAGGGCTTCTACGGACTCAATAGGTGGCTGCTGAGGTGGTTGCTGAGTCTGTTCGCACTCCTTGACGGGTTCCCTATCCCGTTCCTTATCTCTATCCCTATCCCTATCACGCTCTCTGTGCTCCCTGTCCCTCTGACCCTCCGTAGCAAGGTGTTGCTCCTCCCTGGATGCTGCGGCTGCATTGATGTTCGTCATGTCCGCGAGACCTTTGACCTTGAGGCTCTCTGCTGTTTTTAAGAGGGCGGAGAGCTGGCAGTACTCAACGTTCACCTCTCCCTTGTACATGAAGTCGACGAGGGTGCGCAGCTCGGAGAAGCGGACGTCCTTGAGGATGACGATGGGGTGGCGATTCGGGTGGTCGAGGAACAGGGCCTGGAAGTAGCTGGAGCACGCGGAGAGGACGACCTTGTGCGCGCGTATTGAGGGTCCCTCCGTGCACGCCAGCGTCACGTCCACCAGCGATTCCGACTCCAGTAGCTGACTGAACACACCCAGCAAGTTGCTCTGATGATTGTTCCACCTCAGGCAGTAATGCTCACTTCCCATGTCTGAACTGCCCGCAACCCTGCTGCAATACAAAATAGACGGCCACATTGATATGGGTATTAAAAGAAATATTTTATTCAGCTACTGTACTATAGCACACGCAGCCAAACACGTGCTGTCATTGAGATCCGACTGATGCTGTTTACGGCACTAACAAATTATTAATCGACACGATGACCATAGAGTCATTGTAATAAGATTAATGTAAAATTACCTTCTTTTTTAATTTAAAACATTTACCAAAATTTTTTATATCGTTATAAACTTTTTATTATTAAATTTTTTATCCACGAAATTTTTATTAATTATTAGGACGAAATATAATTTCTTCTTTTTTTCCCCTTTATCTACTCATATTCCTGTAGACAGAGCGATTGACTCAGTTACTCAGTTTCACATACCAGATACAAACTGTCTTCTACATACTTGAAACTCACACAACCCGATTTCAGACTATGGCGGCTATGCACAAACTAACGGTGCATCGCCCTTTCTAGCATTAAACGATATTTCCCATATAGTACAACAGATTCACAGGATGCAATTGCAAGTCCCAGTATCAGCCACGCCGTAACAACCATTGTCTAGAGGTATATCGAGTACGTCCTCAGTACCCCGAGGTATCAATTAGTACATATAATAATTCCACTATTCCAGTTTTGTCATACAAACGTATCAATTAATATATATAATAATCCGGATACTCCAGCTTCCCGTCATCTTCAATCCGCCAAGCCCGACCCCTACTGTCAATTAAAACAACGCAGAGTAACGCACGATCGCAGACGTCCTAAAATTACCTTTGATCAGATACTAATTAAAATTCGCATGACCCAACATTTATGTCACCGCAAGTTGTTCGAAGACCAAAAAAAATATTTTCAAAATACAATCAAAAGGAACAAAGTGCCCTTCGCAATTACAAAGTGACGTGAAACAGGCGTTCCGACGTACAAGATGGTAATCGATTCCGGCTAAATGCTTCGACCCACAAGTAATTAAGTAATTAAAATAAAAAAAATTTCAAAATTATATATACAAAAAAATAAAAATAATTATTAACAATTATACAGGATTCCCCTTGGCCCATTAAAATGTACCGTGTTATCCTCGTCGTTCGTCGCGTCGCAAGCGCCACGCAACACTTATCTCCGCGTTTTGCCTTTACATAATAAATTATTATCAGTCGCACCACCACAAAGACGTACCAGCCTCTCAAGCACGCTACTACAACTTATCTGACGCATACTTCGCCAAGAGAGCAGCGGCCTGCCCTCTGCCGCGCCAGGCGTGATTATTGATCGTTATTGCAAGCACACGTGGAGCTCCATGACAGATACCAGCTGACGATACGAATTTATCTTTTATTATTCAGTCTCTCTTGTCACTCGTATACGTTGCATCGTGTCGTGCGTGAGTACGTACCGCGTCAGGAACGTTGCGTGAGTAGATACACGTACCGTGCATGAGTGATATAAAAAGAGTCTATAGATTTATATGATACACACATATACATATATACATATATATATATGTATATGTATATACTGTATTTGATATATATATATACATCATATACTTTCAGACGAACAATACAGTGCATAATGCCGTGAGTCGTCGCGACGCTAATTGCACGATCGTTTCAACGATTTTGCACGCACTGACTGACGAACTTTCGTGCGGTAAACTTTGCAAAATAATATTTGCACTGGACGTCTACGGTGTAAAATGGACGCGATAGCGTCGCCACGTATAAATAAAAATTTTTTTCACAATACTCCCATGCCGAGCATCGCAAACGGGAGTTTTACGTAAAAACGCGTATACAATGGAATTTGAGTAAACTGACGGAATCCATTTTCGCGCAATTATATTTCTACGAGAAGCGAAATCGATGGTGGTTAATGAACGACGGTGAAAGGGACGAATTCGAGATGGATAGTTTGTAATGAAGCGACTGTCGAGTGTGTGTGCGTGCGTGCGTGCGCGCGCGCGCGTGCGTGTGCGTGTATGCAAAGCTATCTATAAAAACAGTCCTATACGCAACTTGCCACGTTTTCAATAAAAATTCGAAAATATTAGCGACAGTCGCAGTTTCGAGAGATTAAAGGCTGGAGGTCCCAAGACATTGTAAATACCTACTTTGTGCTTCTAAGTGAGCCAGTACTGGCGATTATAGTCGCGATGATGAGAACGAGTCTTAAGGATCGTCGATGTTACCTCGATCGAGCAAGTCAAGCTGTGAGGTAACTTTGAGCTGGGACGATTAAAGAAAATTGACGTCGGACGCCAACAAGTTCTTTTGAGACTCGCGCCAAGGCGCCTGCGTAACGTTTCTTGGGTCATTGTTTGTTTTCCCTTGACCACCATCCTCCCCACTCTCTTTTTTTATTTTACTTTTGACACGCTATTCGCAACGCTCAAAGCATTTCAAATCCTCGTATACGAAAGATCGAGACGAATTTTTCTTATCCGGAAAACGGGAGAAATCCCGATTTCTCTCGTGTGCCTGGGCGCGCTGGACGGCGCAATTAAGACGCGATTAAAATAATTAGTCGTTCGACGTGCCGGAAGAAAATTTGCAGTCGGCTGTACGATTATACCCTTGTCTTTCCACCTTTGCATTTTTCACGTTCGTCTCTTTTCTTCTGACTCATCCATCCGTAGCTGACTCTTGCCACGTACTATTAATCTACACCAGGTACACCGATGACGGGACGCTGATAAAAATTTGTTCGACTGAAAAATCGAATTTCGATAATATCGAGTTTTAACATTTATTTTTTTTTCATTATATAATTTTGCATACTCCAGACGATATCTTTGCTGATAATCATCGTCTTACCTATACACGGCGTATTTACTCCCGTTCGCGTTATCATTGCTGCCAGTCACTTTCTACCAGACAGTCTCAAAGCCTGTCTTTGACGCCTGCGCGGTTTTCAATCGTGAGGTTAGAACAGTCGGATTGCGATAAGACTGCTAGGTGGTTTATCACATTATACAATTAATTCCTGATGGTTCATTAACGGTTTGACTTTTATATTAATCACATACTCCTAAAAATTAATATACAGGTTTCCGTGAAAAAGTCAAAAATTGAATATGAGGAACTTTCGAAATTTTTTCGAAAAATCCAGGGTAAGTCAAAATTTGCAAAAAGTTTATGCGAACCAGAACAAGAGAGAATCGGTGAAGAGGAAGAATCGTTACCTTAAAAAAAAAATTGCGTCAACGCAACGACGTAGACAGTATGACACAAGGACAAAGGCTAATTAGCGGAGCTCCGGGTTTGTTCGGTGGAAGCCGATGGTTTCTCCGTGCGGTAGGCAGGGTTCGTCATTCCCCTTTCGCGTATATATAATAACCCAGACGCTTATATTTACGGGTTTAACAATTCCCTCTAGAAACACGGAAATTTCATGAGGTTCACCAACGCGAAATCTCGTTCAAGTTCCGCGCACGTGGGAGCGTTACGAAATAAACTCTTGGTGTTTATATATTTTTATTTTCTTTTTTCCACATTTTCTTTTTATTCCCATTCGAATTTCACCTAGTTCCCACCACTTTCATCCTATCGCACGACCCTGACCATCCCGTGAAATCGTTCATGGCTTTTACTAGATAAAAGCTAGAAATAGTACATACGAATATCATTTCGCGGAACGTCGACCCTTTCCTCAACTTTGTAATGATATATTACACAACAGCGGCAGTCCCAATCGCGAGCCATGACCTACCGCATGGCGTGGGCGCTCAGGTTATTTATCTGCACCACGCATATCTATATATACCTATATATCTTATCCATCGATCTGCTGCCAACTCGTCACGGAACTTGGGAAGCCATCGAGAGTACAAGAAGTCCACGAGCATAACGTAACCTGTACGATCGTCATAGATAAGTCATAAAAATTGCATGAAAAATGGCAATACCTCTGTCGGTCGTCCAAGCCGCTAATTGTAAAAAAAATTAAATATTTAAAAAAATCGAACAACGAATCTTCTTCAAGGAATACATATACGTACAGATCGAAAGTACCTGCATACAATTTTCACTGAGTACCGATTAAGGTTACAGTATAGACTAAAAGCTAATAACTAAAAGTCAATTTAAAAAAAAAAATTTTCAAACAATTCATTGTTGATCAAAAGTTTGGTCTTATACGTCCATATAACCCTTTACTATGTAAACTCATTTTTTCCCTGCAATCTCCCCCCACCTTACAACCCCACTCTTCCGTTTCTCTGGCTACGTTACGTAAGACGCATAGTACAAGCCGGCGTTATTTGTGTCATTTCAGTTGTTTTCTATGGGTCGATCCATTAATAAAGACGAGACTTCTCTGCATACTACAACAGTCTGCGAAGAGCCTTCTTTGTCCAAATCTTCGAGCAGCACTGGCGCGTCACAGTGATCCATCTGAGGTCTGACTGCTCAGGTGCGTACACGCAGCGTCTCTAAATCCGTCCGCGTGCACGTATAGGACGCCGTTAATCGACACGGGTTGGGTATGCAGGATTGAATATAGACACAAGTGCAAGATAGGTTTAATTTCGGTATTCACGTGGAGCGATGAAAAGACAACGCGGTAGTCAGCGCTATCTGTGAACGATTCGCGTGAATGAGAATTCGGCTGATGTTAAACTTGATAAGAATTAACGAGCAGAGTAATTGGAGTGTCCTCTTGCTGTATCTAACTCATAAGCAGTATAGCTGTATATATATATAGGCAGGTGCACAGTAGGCGCACGATAAGAAGTTGCTGGACGATAACGAGGAAAAAGTCTTGAGATGAGAGCATGACAAGACGGGAAAGTAACGAGTAGCAGTGGGTGGGCATCGTCTGGCCAGTAACTGGCAAAACTCACTGGAAACGCGTTCACTGGGTTAGAGGGAAGAGAGCGATTCTTCTTAGCGAACGTTCTACGACTTTTCTTCCAAGAGCCGCTACCAAGAGTCCGGGTCCCGGACTTGTTCGCCGTTACTTACGGAAGTGTAATAATCCTAGATCCAGAGGATCGTTAGTCCGGGTTGAGGTAACGAGCGCGGACACCTGCGCCGACTAGTGGAGAACGGCTCAGGATAAGGAGAGAGAAAGATAAGACGAAGAGAAGCTACAACAGGGAAACCTCGAATTTCGAAGATACGAACTTGAGAGAATTCCTATGAGGAGTAAAGACGATTGAATTCCTATGGATCGAGAGAGGCAACGTTTTCTGCTTGACGACCACAAAAAAAAAACACTGCTGACATATAACTTTTAATTTTCTATATTGTCTACAAGGTACTTATATATAACTACGATCGATTAGAATGACGATCGATACAAAATTTTTAAATAAAAAATATTGTTTCACACCCTATGTCTGTCTCTCTCCAACGTACGAAAGCACTCGTAAGTTCGTCTCTCTCGCACTCACAGCAATCATGAGAAACGTCTGAAATCTTCTAAGACGTCCAAAAAAACCCTTTTACCGTACGACTGATCTATCGTCGAGCATCAGAGGTCGGAGTCACACAGACTTCTCCTAAGTTTCGTTAGTGGAAGAAAAATTTTCTAGAATCGTCGTTCCCATAGTAAACGAAGCCAACAACGAAAAACGATAACGACTCTCGGTAAGAGACACCGACGCGTAATGAAGTTCGAGGCGAAGCGTCGAGCGATAGACGTCGCTCGCGAGATTAAGCATGGCTCGGCTAAACTGATGTAAATAGCGTAAAGATCGAGTCGGAAGGGTGGGGGTAGCTAAACGCACGGTTCACACGTACAGGAGCGTATGCGCGCATACAGGGTGTCCCTGCGCATCATTTGGCTCTTTGCGACCAACCCCTGTAGACCATCGATTCCCGATTTCCGATAAATTTCTGAAGCTCGTATTATTTCAAGGTAAAATTACGTACTTTTTGAGAAAAAAAAATCTCTTACCACCTTCCCCTCCTGAGCCTACGTTACTTCTTCACCACCCCTCCCCCCTTCGCTTCGTTAACCAAGGTGGATCGCATCTCCTAATTCCATCCCATGTTCTCTCACTTCCCCTTTGCCTCCTTCGCTCTCGTCCCATTCGTCCAATTCGTCCAATCCGTCCAATTCGTCCACGTACTGTTTAACTGTAAGTACAATCGACGCTTTCGCCCGGGTTAAACACTCGAGCTGAATGTGTCTGACGTCCGACGTAAATTCGGAGCAATAAAAAGGGCAAATCAAACGATTCGCCGACTGCTCGATTTCCCCAATGCGGAAGTGGGCTCTTGTATTTTTTTCACCCTTTCCCCCTATCGCTGTCTCTCCTTTTCCATTCTTCTCCATTACCCTACGACATACCCCCATATCTCTCTCTCTCCCCCCTCTCTCCCTCCCTCCCTCCCACCCTCTCCCCCCTCTCTCTCTTTCTCTCTCTCTCACCCTCTCTCGCACATGGGGAATAACATACGGTTATTTCGGGCGTGCGTCGGACTCCAGCAGGATTTCGAGTAGCCCTTTCAATCGCATCGAGTGGACCAATCTCGCTCGATCATCCAACCCCATATTTATTTGCTATTGACATGGTACCAATACCATTGACAGTACATCGGGTATTTGAACGAGAGGCATCGAATTACCAAACTTTGTATGCACTTTTATTTCCATGTACCCTGAAACCCTCTTTTTCACCCTTAATTTTTTTTTTCACGATCAACTTCAGTTAGTAACTTCCATATGAACGAGTCTTTGGTACAGTCGCTATGATTGCTGTGTCCGATATACGTTTTTTGATCAAATTTTCACGGTTTTCAAAAAATTACTAGGACCACCAGGAGAGACTCATAAGTCGCTAGTAATGTTTCTATGACCCTGACCCCAGCCACTTTTGTCTCTCCCGCCTCTTGAATAAGGAACGAAAGTCCTTTCACGCGATCCCCGATTACCCGCGATTGTCCGCCTTCTGGCCCTAGAGGAGAACCCGTTTAATTGGATTAGGCGATTTGGGAGCGCTATTTTGACCGGCGAATAATTACTACTTTGATAATTACCGCGCTCGATAAACCCGATACGTGAGTACTTAATCACGAGGACGAGATAATGCAACGAACGTTAAAAGGACATCGGTTCACCTTGATTCTCCCATATCGAAGTTCTGTTATTTTCAAGGTATCGAAGGGTACATAGTATATATACTCTTAGTATATATATATATATATATATACAGCTTGTATAACCGCTAATGATAACAAATCATAAGATCATCGACTCATTGACGGGATATATTTGAAAATAGTATAAAAAAAATTTACAATCAAAACTCCATAAAAATTTTAAATTAACCATGTGCTAATTGGAATAAAATTTTTTCAATTAACTCATTAAAATAATTCACATGCTCACATAACTTTTTCCCGCGTTACAATCCCAACCCCTGAGGGTATTCTCAACCCTCTTTCGTCCCTAATCGCTATAATTCTCTGAACGATACGAGGTTAAACGGTAGAGCAGGTCACGTGTGAGGGACGTCGTATAGACAGGGGATGAAGTTGAAGAGGGCAGGACTCATTATCAGCAAGATAGACAGTACGTATTTATAGACGGCGCGAACGGCGATAACAAAAGCTGCTAAGCGATAACCGTCAGAGAGTAAAAGGAAGTGGCGTATGGGTATAATAAAAATGGCACGGATAACCCTATGCGAGACGATAGGAGCGAATAGCATTAGACTGGAGGAACGTGGAAACGGACCGGAGTACATAGGACAGATATCCGCGTAGCAAACGAATGCTTGTCCAAATTCCTCTGGATTAATGACAGAGTTTCGAGACTAATTAAAGGACTTTTATTTTTCTTTTTTCCGAACGCACGTTTCGCGTGCTCTAAATGCATTGCCAGCATTTAATGGGACGTATCGATTTGAATGCCGATGAATAGCAACGAGAGAGTCAGTTGTGTGGGGAAGGAATGAGCCAAGGAGATAAAGCGAGAGAGGTGTGGAGCGGACTAAGCGGGTGCGAGTGAGAGAAAAATAATTAAAAAAGAGGAGCGAGAGAGAGAGAGAGAGAGAGAGAGAGAGAGAGAGAGAGAGAGAGAGAGAGAGAGAGAGAGAGAGAGAGAGAGAGAGAACGGAGCGCGATAGAAGCTAACAATAAGAGTGAGAGAGAAAAAAATGGTTCAAAAAAATTTTACAAAGCTGCCGCTCACTCGCGTCGTTTCGGCAGTTCAGCTCACGTAGGCTAATTACGGCTGGGATATTGCGATGATTACGCAGGCGTCCGTTGTGAATAGCGCCTAATTTCACCAAAGCGAATTGCACGCGCGACCCGGTCTGATAACGTATAAAAAGTATCGGCGATTAGATTCTGCGAGAAAGACATTTTTTGGAAAGATTTCACTCGTGTGACCGTACTTTTTGTCGCTGGACCCAACTATCGTTGTGATCAGCCAAGATAAATGACTGTTGCGCCTAGTGATAAGGCGATTGCTAATAACGAATAGATTAGGAATTATTGTACGGAACGAATGTATACGTACAGTTTAACATTGAAGGTTTCAGTCTGAGAGAGAATGTCGCTGAGAGGACGAAGAAAAATATATCATGTAAACTCGCCCGTAAGCGCATACGTAACAGTGTATTAAGATGACCCGTTGAATTCCAATAAAAGTCCTTTCGCATGTCGCGATAAAATGTCGTCGGACGCGATTGCGCGAATCAGCCTTAAAGCCTGAATCGCCGCTCCGTGAATTTCCATGAGGCGACTAGTCGCGATTTCTTTTACCCTCGTGCGATTCGGCGTGACGCGACTGGAACGAATTTCATATATTACTTGTATATATACATATATATATGTACATACATATATATATACACACACCTATATTGTACCTATTCAGGTATATTTACCTATGACTACATTATAGTAACAAACCTACGGACAATCCTATGGTACCCAGTGAAAACCGGCATTTCCCAACGATCGCGCCTTCGACATTACGACAGTGGCAAATCGCGCACCAAAGTGGCCGCTGCGAGCGAGAAGAAACGTAATTTGAGTCTTAAGGCTCTGAGCGTGGATACCGGCTCTTTAGGAATTTTTCCTGAAATCTAGTGAATAAATCGTTATGCTTGACAAAGCACAGACAATGCCTGACTGACTCAGGACTATTTAAATGGTATAAAATAAATTCATGGATGATACTGTATATAAACCGTAGCTCCGTATATGAATTTATTTAACAGTCATATATGTATTTCTAGAGAATAATAACAGCGTACGAGCTAGGACTGATAGAGACACGTATTACCAGATAACCACTCTCTGGCTAAGCTAACGGACGTTTCAGTTCAAAAGTCCAGAAACATCGTTACGAAAGTTTTTTCTCGAGTCAAGGAATTTTCTTTTTTTTTCAATAAAATGCGTATTTACAATGTACGCGGGTTGTCGCTGATAGTTATTGAAAATACCTATAGAATAACGAGAAGCCAGTAAACAAATTGTGTTGAGATAATGAGACTATATATACGTATAGTCATATTACGTGTACGCGTATACTGACACGATTGCAATTACAGATCGATGCGGCTCGTTAGAACGTTTTGAAAAGAGCAAGGAGAGCTGGGAAACGTGATGCTGAAGAAATGGTACATCAATCAGATCCTCACTGCGATAAGAGAAACGTGAAGAATCCTTCCACTCCAGTGTCAAGAACTATTCTCTCCCTCATCTCCCTCTTTGCGTTTTCCCACTCAACTTCTTTCAACTGATATTGAAGCGGATTCACAAGAGGAAGAATGTCATCCTCAGAGAAAGAGTCAGGGAGGCTCGTGAGCGTTGGAGAAATTTCCAAAAAAAATACCCAAAACAATGCATACAGATATCCCTCAAGCCCGTTGCATCCTGGGTATCATTGTCGATGAATCGTAGATAATATTTTGGCGGCTGCAAAGTCGTAGCAGCGTCAATTGTTATCAGCCACTGTTTGCCCACATGGCCAGGAGTGTACAAACTAGGCGCGAAAGGCGTTCCTTGGATATCCAGGTTGCAAGATCACGAGAAATTATGCAACAGATAACAATGTAGACAGTCACCTCCGAAGAATTAATTTAACCATAGAGAAGCGTGACGCATGTACCATAGAGATAATTAATAAAATAGAAAAAACAATCATAGCAAATCGTTATAGGAAGATCGGACTGAACTGCAGAATACGAATTTTCCTTGAAGTTAGCTGTGGATCGTTGCTTTGTTATTTGACGCAAAGCTCTTCAAGAATGAATTGTATTTCGCAGTTTTACCGGAGATCGTACACGACGAAAATCGTAGCTTGTTTCGCTTGGGTGACTAAGTGCGTAAGTACGTACGTGCGTCCGCGAGCTGCACGACCTTCGTGAAACGTCAAACGTCCATGGCGCGTGTTTTGCGAAACAGGGCCGCGCTAGTGTACATACATAGCATATATATGTCACGAACCGAGCGCCGGTCAGTTTCCACCGTCGATCGGTCATGCAGATCGTCAAGGTAGGTATGCGAGAAAGGGTCGATAAAAATTTACCTTTACGTGAAACCGGTGGCCCTTTAAAAGGAGCTAAAGGAAATCGATACCGATTATCGCTTACGGACAGACCGATCGTCAGGACGATTTTTGCTCGGGAAAAGAATAGTCTTCCTGGTATCGTTACGTCATTTCATTTTCCTTCTTTATTTATTTTTTATGCATGTATCTGTCGCTCTCTCTCTCTCTCGCTCCCTCGTATTGTTTTTCTGCGTTCACGTCCATACACGTGACGCTCTCGTATACCGGCCTGATTGTAGCGACCACGATTCGTCTAGGGAACACGCACTTGGCTGTTAAAAAAAAAACACTTTTTCTCAAGATATCGCCACATTCTTTCCTCAGAAATCTTTTTCTCGTGAAAGATTGGTTACTCTCACAGAGATGGGTTTCACCTTTTGTCGTTAAATGTGTATCAGGTACAAGTATATACCGGCCGGCTGGTGTCAATGGTTACTAATCACTGATCAGCTATTTGGTGAGAGGTTACGTTCCCATTCTCCGTTGTCTATTATTTTGTCGTTAAAAACCTTTTCGTCCGTCATACCTTCGTAAGAAAACATTCACGACTCTTGCGTCATTGTTTCGTACGGTTTCCATTTCTTTGATTTATTCCTTGAACATCGTGACGGGTTGTCAACCGTCGGTTTTTTTTCGTTCCTTTGTAAATATCTCAGATTCTCTCTCTTCGTACACTTTTCTCTTTCTCTTTCAATCCGTCGATTCAATTTTCCCCACACGAAAATTCTCTCTTGATTGAAATCAAGGCAACTGCACTCGATGCGCACTTAACTTTTATTTACGCATCGTTCGAGCGACTGATCCTCGTAGTCATAACAAAACACGCACCGTCGGGACACGTTTTGAAACAAAAAAATCCATTTCTCTCTCCCTCCGTCATTTCTCTCTTGGAAAAGTTCTATCAAAAGATAATAAGGGTTTGTTTTTAACGGGAAACAAGACGCAGTCTGCACCTTTGCGATTTCCGTACGGATTTTTTCTTCTGGCTGAATTTTCATTCGCGACGAGGAAAATCATCATCTGGAAAAGTTTACTGTAGATGGCTGAACACGTGTCTGAACGCGTGCACCGGCCGGACGTTTCAGTGTGTCAATGACGGAATGACAGAGAAACACGGGGAGCGTCAAAACAGTATCACAATAAAGTTTTTAGGCTAGACTCGGGGAATCGTGACAATGGAATGTATTTCTTGGTGAGAGATACGGATGTAGAGTAGGAAAGGGAAAAAAAGGAGGAAAAAAACGAAGAAACGCGTCACAATAAAAGTCACTAGAATCGAACAGAACTGGTATAGAATGTGCGTGTTCTATGTAGAGCACACTGTCACCAGTTCGAGACTGAGATACAAATTCGACGCGTGTCACTTCAAGGTTCAAAAACGCGTGCCAAAAGTTAAATACGCACTGCCGGCGAACGTTGGCTTCCGCGACAAACACGACTGATCGGCGAGAGACGAGAAGAGACATAGACGTTAAACGAACAGAGCGAGAGCAAACTTTTTCGCGGGAGACAAGCCTCGAGAACTAGAGCCACGACGATGAGGTTCACGTGTACAGGGAGTGTGTGTTCCTGGCGGGAGTGAAGCTGTCAAGATATTCAGAGCCGTAGGTGGGTACGAAATCCTAAAGATTAAGCCACCAAGACGAAGCCAAGAGAGAGAGAAAAAAGAGAGAGAGATTGACGGAGAGAATGCCAGGAGAAAGATCGCCGGAGATGTATTCCAATGAAGGAGGTTAGAATTCTCGTACATCCAGGATGACTAATTCTGGTTCCTTATGGTGTCGAGGAAGTGCGTGTCCCACTAGGTTATCCTTCATGGATATTTTAAATCGTCCCGGAAGCGTGTAACGAGGCGCGTATCACGCACGAATCGAAACGGACGTAGCTTCGTAACTTTAATTCACACGACGTTATTAATCATTATACGTATGTATATATATTTTTTTATTCTTCGAGCCATAAATATTTTCTGTTCCTCTACCACCCATTCTTGCTTCTTTTAATCTCTGTAACGTGTGTGCTTTTCTCTCGTTTTTACGTTATTTTCCATTTTCCTTCCTCATTTTCTATTTTCTTCTTCTGACATTTAAATCACATTTCGCGCTGGCCGATGCAGCGTCCTCAGCCTTATGCACGCACTGGGCACGGTTAAAATAGACACTGCATATAAATATTTACCTTGCTACATGTAAAATGAATAGAGAGCCTGCCTGAATCGAACGAAGGAAGGCTCAACCGGCCCACTGTGACGTCGCCGGCCTACTGTCAGCTCAGCGCTCGCTCGGCCCCGCGGTCAACTAACCTACCGTATACGACAGACTTTACCGACAATATAAATCAATTTTTCGAGATTTATATGAAAAATTTTTACACGATAATTCATTTTACACTGTGCACGTAATTGTCATGTCGAGAAATATTATTTTATTTTATTATTAAGAAATAAGTTGCTCTTACAGTCGCTCGCTTGACTCGCGTAGTAGTCAGGTGTGAAACGCTCACGCACACACGTTTTCTCGCGGATCTCGCGAATCATACAGACATAGGCGTCGTTGGACCAAAAAAAAGTCGGCGTCCTGACGGCCGGAGGGGGAGGAAGGAGAGGGCGGCGACGCTCTGTAAAAGTGTTGCACGCACTACAAGTTTTACGCAGCTGTATAAATTATTCCTAAAGTACCGGCACTGCATTGTTTTTTCCCTTTCCTCGCCCAACACACTATTTCATCGTACATTGGCTATTGGGATTTTTGAACATTTTTCAAAAATCGTCACGTCATCAATCTCGATAATAATAATTTTTTGCAATCCCCTTTTTTTATTATATAACTTTTTATAATACTACTAACGGTAACGTATTTCGGAGCTTCGTCCCTATATGTCCACCATACCATACAGACATAAATTTTAAGGATGCGACCACAGAATTTTGACACGAGTTTTATTGACATTTGAAAAAGAAAAACTAAAAAAAACTACTTTACTCATAAAAATTAATAAATGTGTTCCAGTCACGAAAAGCGTTTATCGATTAAAAAAATCTTTTCTCAGTTCTAAAGAGACTCAAATAAAAATTCTATAATCCACTTGATGAAACATTATGAATTCAAAATTTGTCAAAGATAAAAAATGCTTTACCTTGACTATTTTTCTTAACCTCTATCTCAAATACCTCCCACCGAAAGATCCGCATTGTATACGCCATTGCATAACCGAGCAAATAAATTATTCCTTCTCAAATTAAACCGTATACAGCGTAACGCATACGACATATCCCAAGATAACCCAATCCCTCTGAAATCTTCAAGACACGCTTGTCCCTACGAAGCCAATGACGTAATCCAAGTATTAAAAAAAAGCCCAGTGTGTCTCAATGAGATGGCACGTTTGATTCTTTGCAATAGAAAAAGTATAGACGTGTTCGGCCAGGTGGCGCGGAAGGCCATGAGTACTTTTGCCGAGGCCTATACGCATACGTACAGTCACACGCTGGACTTGTGGGTGCCAGATATACCTATATACATACATTTATACTAACTTACCAGCTATACTTGTCTATATAGATTCTTAGGTAACACTAGCGAATTGCGCTCGACTCTCAGCCACATATGCGGTTGCGTATAGAGTCTCTCACATACGTACGCACATGCGTGCCAATGTAAGCGCGCCTATCGGACACACGTACTCTAACTGAGCAACGTCTATATAGATATTTACAAACGATAGGCATGTTGCGTAGACAGAATAGCAGAACCCGGTGCAGTCGTAGCGAATAAAATTTTTTTTTGTTATTACATAATATAAACAAATATATATATATTCACGGAGTTCCCAAGTGCAGATGCAAGTGCATTTTCAAGTTGCACCGGTTAGCCGTAATAATTCTACCCACGTAGAATTTACAGATTTACGTACACACGGGGTGAAGGGAGGAAAGGTGGAGGGGGTGGGTGGGTGGTATATATTTTCTTATGCGTATTCTTAGGTAACGCATCGCTACGAACGTTACGGTATATCCAATGTACTTGCAACCTTCTACCTACAGGTCGTTTCATAATTTGATTTTTCGTTACGTGGCCACCCGGCGAAGCCGCTCCGTAATGTAATTGCGTTTCCGAGCGTTATTAGGTAACGCGTGGTGCGTCGCGACGGATGGGAACTCGTCTCGTAACGCAAGCGATACAGAACGTTTCAAGAATAATGGTCCGTTGTATACGTCTGCGGTATCGACAACGGATACGCTGCGGTAGAAAATTATCTTCTTGGCTATTCTTAGGATAAGACGGACGGGCAATATTTGTAATACTGAAGTACAGTACTAACTATAGGACGTTTCATATTTGACGATACGACAGATTAGTATTTGTCGTTATCTTTATTTAGACTTAATTCTATAGTAGCATCGAAGGATTGGGTTCGAGGGAATTTTGCATTTTGAAATTTTATTTTAATCTTCAAACGACGTAACTTTGGCCGGACGGAAGGGAACGTGCCACGACGACTTTATACAGATCGTTTCACGACTCGCGATTTCTAAATCGGTCGTCGCTACGCGCTGTAGAGAAATTCGCTTTCCGGATATTCTTGGACTGTGCGTGTTGCTATTGGACGTATATACTGTACAGGTATATTCATATTTACATCTTTATACAGTGCTTTTCATAATCGGCACTGTCGTCGTTCTATACACGTACGAGTTAGGACATTTTTCGAGCGACTATTATTTATTTTCGTTAGATGGAAAATAACGTGCGTTCTGGTCAAACGATTTTTTTACACGCACCCCTTATATATACATAGGTCCATTAGGTTTCTCACGATCAAAATACCTACCTCGATATCGTATACTATTAATATTTTTTTATACCTAATTTTCATTCTTATTATTTCTTTTACGTATCGTGCATTTATACAGTAAATACATCTTTCATCCTCGCGACCATGATCGCTCGTCATTGCAGCGGAACGAGACAAATTATTAATAATATCTAGCAATAAAATAAATTGTCTATAGCTTCGGGTACCGTAATTCGTGGACCTCTCGTGGTGCATTATCCGTTTTATAGGTACCATAAGTACTTTACAGGCCGGGTGAACCAGTGAATAGAGGATGAAAAAGGAGAAAAATCCAACGTTGAAGAAGATAGTAGGAGAGCAGCGAGGGGTGGGGGAGATGGAAAAAAATGTTCGAAAAAAAAGAACACTGCCAACATTATTTCCTCCGTCTTCCCAACGTCGCAGAGGCGCTTGACGACAAGATTTCAACAGCTCAGACCAATATACAGTTCCTCGGCACCGACCCGTCATTCTTGGATGAACACCCGTTTTACAATATCATTGCACCATTCAATGATTCCGGGGTAGAGAATAATGGCAAGGCAAGGTGAGGGAGGGGAAGGTCGAGAGTACAAGAAAAAAGGAAGAGACGAGAAACCAGCCAGGTATCTGTAAGGCGGCTGTAATTACTTTCTCAATTAAACCCAGGCGGCACTTTTTTTTTTGTAAAATTTTCACTCTCCAAAGGGCGCTCGTATAATTTTTTCTTCACCCCTTTTAACTCTACCGTCTCATAAAAGCACCATAAAAATATTCAATACATTCGCTAATGGTGGCTTGGCACAATTTTTCATTCGGACCCACTTAAATTTTTGGTCAGTGCCAATTGTTCATGTCCATTTCGCATTTTGATACGCGAAATTGCCCGCTGGGTACTGGATGTTGGCTATTGGTATCTCAAGGTGCTGAAAATTTATTATGTGTGTGCGTATCTGTAACGTTAAATTTAGAGTAGTGAAAAATGAATTTTCAACTTTCTTTTTAAAATTTCTTTCGAGGCGTGTCAGACGTTACGCAATCGTCCACGTCACGCTTCGCTGTAAAACGCATTCTGATAGAATGATTTCAGTGACTAAAGATTTTGTGAGAGTTATCGTGGGATAGGAGGGGGGGGGGGGGGGTCACAGAAAATTTTTTTGAGGTTTTCGATAGAAAAATTAGACAGTCCCGTGGTTGCAACTTCACGGATTTGCATCAGTGCATTCCTTCGTTTTTGTTGATCTCCTTTCATTTATGACTGGAGATAGGTCTTGTGATTGGTACTCGATTGGATGCTGTGTAACGAAATTTTAGACGTAGGATTAATATCTTTCTTAGTATCCAAGCGGATAACGTGTTTGCCATTTTTTTAGTTGAAACATAACTGCGTATCATTTAATTATAAAGTCTGCACAATCGTTTACACGTAACGCTTAAGTTAATCGCAGACCCCAGATGACCTGTCGAAAAAAATGGTAATTTTTAATCACTGTAACAAGCACGGCAACGTATTTATTGCGTATGAAAAAAAATATTCAAAAAATAGACTCCGGTCGCGTCTATTATTCCCAATTTGAAAATATTTATCAGCCAATCGGACGATAAATACTTCGAATTTAGTAATCTTACGAAATAGTTGAAATTTCACGAAAAATTTCATTAACTGAGAATTCATCGTAGCAGAATATCAGCAAAGAGAATTTATGGTATTTTTTATATCATTGCTAAGTATGCCTGATAAGAAAAAAAGTACATCCTCTACAAGAAATAATAAATATAAGGAATTTTGCAAAATTATGGTACAGATTTTGCAAAGCAAAATTTTTTTTCATTCTTATCGACCATGATCCTCGGTCTCAATATGATTTTTCCTAACGTCCCTGGATCGTGTAAATAATTCTGCCGGTCATCTTAAATGTATACGGCGTGCCCTAATGCAAAACAGGGAATAATTTCGTCTCGAAGAATTCGCATGAAATTTGCGATAGCTGTAACCTTATTTTTACGTAAGTCCTAGCGCAAGGTATCAGCTTTGGGCTGTTGTCAACGGAGTGAGGCAAATATAAAAATACTCAATGCAAACAGTATACCGTCATTCTTTTTCTCGCGTTATATACGATAACCCAGAAATTGGCGAATCTTTGCCCAACGTTATATGCACAGCTCATTACCATAATTAACAACAAAAGAATAAGTCGTTCAATAAAAATATCTCTATCAGTACTTAGTTGCCAGTTGCGTACGAGACATGAAACTTCTTAAATTTCGCTAATTAGTAATATACTTCTCGTGCCTATTGACGTATCACAATATTCTAAACGTATAAAATCCTAACCATTTGGTTGCCAATAATTCAATATCATACCGATCGATTAATTAGCAACTGATAAATGATATCGAAGAATGCCAAAAATAATCTTTACACATACTCCAAGCTGGCAGAGTCATATATACATATATATATCGTAAATACGTAAACGCAAAATTCGCAATTCGCACGATCGATCCAGTTTGGGATATACATAATCAAATAGTTCGCTCGATGACGTAACACCGATTCCCTTAATAATGACATTCATGGTAAAATTGTCCTATTTTGTTGTATAACATAACATATACTATGTGTTATACGTAAGCAGCTCGTGCGTAAGATTTATTTTTTATTAAAAAAGGAAAATAAATCATCATGCGACATTTGATCCAATGGCAATCGTACGGGTTCGATGGTAATTTAAAAGTTTGTGATAATTTTGCTAAAAAAAAAAAGGATTAATAAAACTAAATCAAAACTTTTGAATCGATAATTCAAGGGAATAAGAGACGCTGGATTGATACGTGAAAATGAGTGATATACGGTACGTGCGATATGTCCTCTAGTGAAATTGGGTTAATAATAGTCGCGTATACGGTATTGTATAATTCTATTTGCAGCACGTGTAGAGAAACTCGCACAGGTACGGGAGTGCATGAAGTTGAGTGCATACGTACGAAGTACTGACGTCTGCGTACATTCGTTACGCGCATATACGAGTATTCCCGTGACAATTTTACTGGCTAATTGTTAAATTCAATTTATTGGAATGTAAACGGAAAATCGATGTCTGACGGATGACAAGCCTCTTTTAATGTGGTAATTAATGTGTGGATAGATCGAGGAGGGCCAGATAGTTCTGATTGTGAGTATCGAGGGTGAAGATATGGTAGGTATAGGATAATATTTCTAACCCCTCTTTAAACGTTCCCTTGTTAACCATTTTTTTACCTCCTGCAACCCCTATCTCTACATATTATATTCGTCCCTGAGAAAGCCTGCCAGACTAACTGCTTTAAAAATAGTGACACTTTCTTATCTGATACGGCATTCTCTCTCTCTCTCTCTCTGTCTCTCTGTCTCTCTGTCTCTCTGTCTCTCTGTCTCTCTGTCTCTCTGTCTCTCTGT
>JARQSV010000387.1:2259674-2273459 GCA_030142285.1 Calameuta idolon
TCTCTCTCTCTCTCTCTCTCTCTCTCTCTCTCTCTCTCTCTCTCTCTCTCTCTCTCTCTCTCTCTGTCTCTCTCTCTGTCTCTCTTTCTCTCTCTCTTTCTCTCTCTCTTTCTCTCTCTCTTTCTCTCTGTACACTTCAGCACCAAATGCCTCTTGTGCGTGCATAACAATCCTCAGCCGACAAGTATCTACATACGCGGTGGGTATACGTTAAAGTTTCGGACGTGCAATCAGGCTCTTAAGTTACCAATGAAAAATAAGTAATCTCAATAGAAAGTATGGTTGAGAATTGAGTAGGAAATTTTAACAGGTTCACCCTTACGTGCAGTATAGCGCAAGGGTAGAATGAAAATTATTTGAAAAATATAAGTCACCCCTAAAATTTTTTTTATAGGGACAGTGAAAAGGGTTATGGATGGTCAGCTAAATTTTGAATAGGACCAAATCGGAAGTAACGTAGCTGAAGTAACTGGGTGGATGTAGGCTAGGTTTCGACCCCTTCAAGTGAGAAGAAGAAGCAGGGATAATCCCGTGTCGCTCCGCGGTGGACAGTGAAATTGGCAAAAACGCTAATAACAGATGACCAAACTAATAGGGGTGTGGGTGGCTAATGGTCAGGATGTCGAGGAAGACGGCAAAAGTGCACAGTGAATTCATGGAGGGTGCAGGGTGGATGAGTGGGTCGGATGGGCGACCGCGGATCAATCGTAGCCTTCCGTGTTCACCCTCCACCACCCACCCTCTACCTATAGCTCTCCCGAGCGTTCTATCCCTCTAGCCTCTAGGTCCCTCTCTGCCTTCTTCCACCCCTTCTGCATCCTATAGTCTCCCATTCGCCCCCCCCCCTCCGTAACCAACTATCGTCTCCTCGCCCCCTTCCTCGCCCTGACTGCATCCTTCTGGCGCCACCATCCCCCTCGCCCTCTTTGGTTGCACCGGCGTGTACGCGTCGTCACGCAGGCCCAGACCCGACGACTAGACAGAGACTCTGCTGGCTTCACCCTTTACCTATCCTACTTGCAACCCACCCACCCACCCAACCCTGCTTGACACCCTCTGGCAAATCCTCTTACACCCTCTTGCAACCTCCGCCCTTCTAGAGCGTAAGCGCAGAGTAGGTCAGTGGCGTAAATGATGAAAAAATCTTTTTTTTTTCCCACCTACCACCCTCTTACCACACGCTACTTCTTTCGAGACGGATTGCCTTTTAATGGAGATTTTTCTGCAAACTTTTTTTTTAATTTTAATCAATTTTTATGAAATAACTTAAAGCTGCAAAATATTGCGAAACTTTTTCGTGAATTATGCAAAATTTTAATGCTTTTGGCTTTATTTATTGTTTTCATCGATTTTTAACTGTTTTTATAAATAAATTGGTAGGTGACGTCATTGATACTGTTTCGAAATTTTGATAATTTTTTTTTAATAATTATAATATTTAGTATTTAGTTGAATATCTGCTACGATGAAAGCGGAAGGTCTGGACTGTTGCGAATGACAAAAAATATGGAGGATCTAGCAGATTTTTTTTACTCTATACGGTGCAACCCCATGGCAGCTATACCATCAGACTAAGTTAGTTTATGGGGACTAGAGTATACGTAGACATCTCACGATCTAACCTTACCACGTATAACCTAGCCTAGACCAGCCTTTCCTAAAGCTCTAGCCTAGCCTAGAGCTGTGTAGGAGAAGTGCACTCCACCACACTGCACGGACGTCTGCCTGGTATTGATCCTCGGCTCAGCTACTGGCTACCTTCACCCACTAATAATTCTTGTCAGTCTCCCAAAGTCTCGACGATCCAGACCCCGTATCCCCGGATCGGTCCTTTCAAGATGGCAGACGTGAAAAATACACACTCCGTACAGAGCTATTTAAAAATACACGAACAGCATACAGTGCTAATATTACCTTCTCGAATAAGTGAAAGCTAGAAGGGGGAAAAAAATACCAGGCAAAAATTTTAAAAAAAGTTCCATAAAAAAAAGTAATGCCAAAAATTGTACCGCCTTCCAAAATTTTTCCTAAATTAAAAAAAAAAATTTTACCTTAGACTCCCTAAGGCACAGAAAAAGATGCTAATAAGCTTTAAGTAAAAGCCGCATCGATTCGACAAGACGGAAGAGGATCGAGCGCAAGGGAAATCATTCAAAGTGATTTAACTTGAATTTTAAGTAGCCTTAGTTCTAGCTGCACCTATAGTCAGAGTGATACAAGTTCCACCACTATTTCACGCAGCTATCGGTACGAGACATTAGATTACACGAAATCGATCTATCAGTCCCACACAGTGACTGCGCGAAGCGCAGAACGTCTGAGTACCAGTGATCGTCGTGATTCAGAATCATCCCCCTTCTGCCGTTCCTGCATCCTCGTTATCTCAGTATATACCACTAAGAGAGCCTAAGTCTAACGGAGCGTAGCTTGAAGCTTGGATGACGATACTTTAAGCCAGAATTCTCTGTCAGAGTCACACGCACAGTGTCACTGCCTTATATCTTATTGCACTACGGATTCAGTCTTCTCTGCGATGAAAAATACTACTGGCACGAGTATCGGTGACTAGTATCATATACTAGTATATACCCTATAAATCGCGATACAACAGCTTGGCATTATTAGTAGCGGTGCTGGTAATAGGGGTAGTGGCTAAGGGATGGTAAAGATCATACGTGTACGGTGAGCGACGTCTGTACTAGTACTGCGAGGGTAATACTACTAGATACTAGCGCACTCGAAGTAACGCTAGTAGCAGTACGTAGACCCGCTTCGTCCCTTAACGACAGTGAGCGCCGCGACGCTGGGCGCGGGTCGTCTATATCACGACGCTGCAAAATGTATGCCTGCTGGTGATAAACGGAGCCAACCTCCTACGGTAACCCACCAGCCCTCTCTTTTACAGCACTACTCCTACGGAAAACCCCTCTGGTTCCCCTCCTCACCGTGTTCTCTTCCGTACCCCTTAATCCCTTCTCTTCATACTTGATGCGACGCGACGCATCGCGACGCTCCTTGCACGTAGTCTGTTACTTTTCTCCTTCTCCTTCTCTCTCTCTCTCTCTCTCTCTCTCTCTCTCTCTCTCTCTCTCTCTCTCTCTCTCTCTCTCTCTCTCTCTCTCTCTATGCACTGGGGTAATCGTGTGTTCTTACGTCACGCTATCCTATGTCAGTTATATATATGTATATATGTCTCAACTCTAAAAATAGTCATTTTATCAAAATTCATTGCATCCTCTTCACACTCGACAATTATGTCAGTGGTGCAATAATGGTGCATCGGGTCAAATTTGACGATTGGATTCCTCATGTCCTCTTTCTTGTTGTATCTTCTTTGCTGATCTCGGATACATCCCCTGGGAGGAAAGCTATCGACCCCATTCGTAAAACTCGAGATTTCTCGCGTTGGATCCTCGTGCCAAAAATACACGTAACCGAACTGCATTGCTATATCGCGTTTGAATGGGTAGTTTTAGTATTAGTGTCGTTTAATGCAGAAACACGAAAAATATGTGTGACGCGTGACATTACATGCCGTTGTCAGAAATATCACTGTTAAATATTCGTGACTTACAGTAATGAGGTAGTCATCGAATGACATCAAGATTCGCGCATGGTTGTACAAGCATGATATATTTGCTATTAAAAAAATTTTAGAATTGAAAAGAATAATTTTCAGTTTCAAGTTATACGCATTGAAGATTTTGTCTGTTAATATTGGCATCTTTTAGATGGTCGTTTATTATAAAATAATTGTATAGACAGTAGGAGGTTAGTACTGTATTGGTTATGCGTAACAAGTACCAACCTAGACGTCTTCTCCTCTTGCAGCTATGCACGCCAAGTCGTTTGTCAGCAATTTATGGCTGCTGTTAGGGAAAAGGCTAAAGGAAGTTGGTATTCGAGTGTTCGCCAAGTGGGTACAAACGGCTGAAAGGAAAACGTAAACAAACGCGAGCGAACGATCCAGGATAGGACGGGTGGAAGAGGTCGGGGTATATAGTAAGGCAAAGAGGGGTAGTCGGTAGCTCTTCAGCGAAAAACGAATAACCGGCAAATAGAAACCGCAAGATGATGCGCAACGCAGTAAACACTAGAAACTCTACCCAACCCCTCCGTTCCGACGTTCTTTTCTTGCTTCCGTTGCTTCGCAGAAGTACCAGATCCGTCCGCACGAGAGCGATCGTCGCTCCGTGGCGACACAAAACCACCACGGCTCGACCGTTGAATTGGATAAGCTCGTAAGCTAAAAATTCCCTAGGAGAAGTAACTGTATGAAAAAGTCCCTGGATAATCACTAGGCGGGCCTGGAAATACGAAAAAAGTATCTAGCAACAGCCCTATGTAAAATCTGTATGGGCAACGAGATTCTAGATCATTGGGATATCCCGATGACAGTATCAGACTAATAATAAATATGTAATAATGGTGGTAGTACTGGCAGTGAATGGAACGATTGGAAATGTATAAGAATGGAGAATGGTCTGTGTGATGCGATTGGGGGAATGGCGAAATGGGTAAAAGGGAACCGATCGACATTAACGCGGGATGGCACGTAAGGAGGGAATCTTCATCGTCACGCTGTCTGCTATCTGTGTGCTACTACGGAACACCTTCTGCCTTTTATATCAGCTAGCCTCCCAGCGATCAGCCTTCACAAAGTCTTCGGACGGCAAGATCGAGAAGCCACGTCAATGCAGAAAGGTGCGTGTCTGTCAGTTTCTAGGTTATAGCCAATGTGTAAAAATGTACATCGAAATTTAGCCCGTACAGGCCAAAGTAATAATATTTATCTTGACTCGCAATACCATCTCAATTGGAAACTCTGAAAACAGACTCCGAAATTTGACATTGTTCTCGGAGAAAAAAAGAATTGGATCCTGCAGTCTCTCGTGTTTACCAAGCAAAAGGAAGACCTTGACAAAGCGAAGGCAACAGCGGGAGTGGCAGTCTTTTCTCGCTCCGCGCCACTGAACTTTTGCTATACCTACGTACTGATATGGTTTTACATGTATACGTGTCAATTGTTATTACATGAATTTTAGAAAATTATCACGAATTAAGTAAATCGTCGAAATCATTACCCAGACGCTTCGTACTAGTTAGGTTATATTTCCCAGCTGATTATTATAGGTTAATTAGTAATTGAAAAAGTGAGGTTTCTTTTTTTCTTTTTATTGCTTCATTTCACGTAAACGTGCCAATGTGCGTTTATTCGGTTTAATTGTCGGATGCATTACGGATCATTGGATTTAGAAAGAGTTCCTTGGGTACGCTTTATCCCAATGACTGTATTTATCTTGATTCGTTACGGCACACTTGCACAGGATAGCGCTTAACGCGAAGGCTATAGAGTTTTCCAGCTAAATCTATCCCAGCTGGATTAACCAGCTGGCTGTATTGCTTGAGTAGTGACTATCCGTATACTGTGCGTGGCCGATCTGTCCGGCAATTTTCTTAACTTTGCGGAACAGCAAACCGGCTCGAACAGGTTTTTCGCAATCGATTTGTTGCGCGTTCGCCATTCGGTAGCCTTCAGACGAATCGGTACGTGTTCCAGGCCGTTGCGGAGTAATTCGAACCGGTTCGAATCATCGAAACAATCAAAATCTAACGAATATATTTATTACGAGTATATCATCGAATCTTTGACCTTATCTAACAGCCATTATGATTACAAATGAAATAGTCTGCCGGTTAAGTAAGTTACAGGTACCGTTATAGAGATAAAGAAATAAGAAAATTTTGTCGTTTTATACGTCGATCGATCTCACTCGATCAACGACAAGATGTTTGATATGAAAGTGAGATGCAAATTATTCGCAACTGGTAAATTGGGCTATGAGAACGGTACCTAAGTTGTATGTATTATACTTTCGGCTCGGACGGATTTGAAAGGAGGATTTTTTGATACCATAAACACTAGACACTGTCCTACCACGTAGCAGACCGTTGAACGCTGATATTCTGTCGGTAAGAAACTAAGAAAATTATTGTACTCTTATTCCTAGGTATTTCATCTCAATGATGCTTTCTTGTTCCTTGCTATTATCTTATACGGGATATGGATAATGCGTTGATTGGCACACGGTACGTGCGTGTGGTTGAGGTTTGTGCGTGCGATTATACATAGCAGGTAGTCGATGTAGATGACGTAGCGAGGCGAATAGGTAGGTAGGTTGGCAAGCAAGCGGAGTCTCCTCCAGACGCCCGGCCAGTTTTTGCTGGTTTTAGAACGCAAAAATAACATTATGCTGACCTGCACGCAGGATCGGCGACTCGTAGGCTTTTCTGTCTGGCTAATAATTATAATAATCCAGGTAGAGCAAGTTCCACTCCATTTTTATATGATATCATTTTTATGTATTTTTGAATTTTATGTATTTAAAAAACTCATTTCCTATCGAATTTTAGTTACGTATCTTTAAGAATGTGATAATGGGTTTTCTCTTCTCTGGTTCAACTCTGTCGGGGAAAGATCTATTACACTGAAATAAATATATATAATATATATATATGAATGTTGATAATGACAATGATAATTATGATGCAGTACCCAGGGCCGTACGCATGATTGAAAATACCCAGCACAACCTCCCACTCTGGTACTATCCACTTTTCTTCGTTCCTTCTTCTTTCCCATTCTACTTTCCGGCATTCTTCTTATATCTTAAGCCATGGTCATTCGTTCCTCGCCCTCGCTTCTTCTTACTACCCCCTCGAGGGATCTCCACCGAATTTTTCCTCAGCGCCTAAAAGAAAGCCCATTTCTCTTGGGAAGTGGTTATGCAATTACGAATGAAATGACGAGAGTGCCTGCGCGGTGGATACTGCCGCGCTATGTGTCTGTCTAGGAGATTAACCATTGAAACGATGAGAAAGAAAATTGCACGGTACCGACAATTTTAGCGCGAAGCCAGTCATGCGAATCCGTAAGGTGCGCGAGAACTGAACACGAGGGATCGTCCATATTTACGGAAAGTTTTGTTAGAAGATTACATGAGCTCGTTATTCGCCATTTTATTCATTTTTTCTTCTTTCTCGTCTTTTATTTTCTGTCACTGGAATTTAGCGGAAATTGCGTTATCGATAGTTCCGGATATGCCTTTAATATCAGGGACATACGTATCTCTACGGTCCATTACGTAGGAACGATCTTGAACATTCCTACAAATTTTCGTTGAGCTGTGATACTATTTATATTCGGTATAAAGTTTTACTTAAAAAATGTTAAGGAATATCGTTCTAGACAATTAATTTGTTTGAAGAAATAATGAAACAATATTGACTAGTGTAATGCTTGTATCTACTGGGAGGTAATAGAATCAAAGTCTCTTTAGCTCAGACCCATTCCAATTTCCTGTGTAATTTGTCTCAGATATTGGAAACAAAGGCGCCGTGGATATCAAATTAATTAAAGCATCGTTTTTACTTAGAATTCAGTTGAGAGGAAACACTGGAGGAATTGTAGATTCCTGTAGAGCACCCGTGGCGAAGTGCTCTTTGGGAATTTCCCCATTTTTCTCATCAACCAAGCAGTGCATGATTGCGCTAGAAAAAGAAAAGTACTTAAGGTCATACATATCTTGATCGTACAGAAGGGTTCGCGCTCCAGATCGCCAGCGGTTTTCCCGACGAACAGTTAAAATCGTCGAGCCATACCCTAGCCATGAACACGAATAAAAGATAAAACCAGAAAGATCGACGAAAGCCAAAAAAGAGAGAGGAAACAAAAGAAAAAACCAATAAAAAATAGCTAAGATCTTCAGAGACAAATTCTCAGACTTCCAGAAAGTACCTGAGTCGTCCCGCTACTCCCAGGTACACGAGGTCTCCCTAACCTCCAGCAATTTTCACAGGAACTCCTGAAGCATCTAGCAGTGCGGAAACAGCAATGCAATTGTGCGCGAATTTTTCGCTGACACAACTTTTCCTCGATCCTGTAGATATAAGAATTGGATATTCTCCAGGATGTTGACTTGCACCACCCTTGTTCAATTGGTTTTACCCAGCTCGTCTGCTAACAGCCAACCAAATCGTCCGCCAGGTGTACAGCGCCATCTATAAAACCGCAGCTGAACTGCCAAAAAGTAGAAACACGTAGTGCATGCTGGTATCGTATCGTGAATGTCAATGGCTGCCAACTGCTACTGGTTTACCGCCGTTAACCGAATAGGTTAAATGAATAGGATCCGATTTACAAGTCTCGAAAGGATTCTCGACAGTAGACCGCACTGGATATCGCGTGTTTAGTGAAATACAGAATCTGCGAGGGCGAATGAGCGTTCAGGTCCTGCGTGATCGAAGGACGCGACCGTTAGGTTAGGTATTAACCTGCGAGGATAGGATAAACTGAACGCCGCTGTACTACAGTTCTTTCTCTACGGGAAGACCATTTCGTATCAACCATACGTCAGGTACGCACTGTTCATTAAAAACGTTCTAACCTGTCAAAATATCACAGTCATGATACTCATTTTCATCACCACCATAATCTTTGACAATCGAACAATTCTTCTGCCACTGGTTCGACTAATCAAACACGCCATCGTGTTATTGTCGTACCGTTATAAAACCGACACGAGCGAGCGAGCTTCGCCAGAGTTGACTGATTACGCGTTACTTTTAGTGAAGTTTGCTCGATGCCTTGTCACTTCCTGCGAACTGCTTAGAAAACCCAACAAGAACAAGGTTTTTCTAACGAATACCCCATCATTTCTATATTTTACTTCTGGCTCCGTCGGTATTTCCCCATTAATTACCTTTGGAGTCAATACTCTTTAATCTTAGGTAACGCACTTTTATCCCACTTCTAATACCTAATACTGTTATCAATTTGTCTTACATTTATTCTCATTCTCATTCAATCTATACATTCATCGTATCGACTAACCCTCACCTTTTGAACGTCTTATATTCAGCAGTGGGACGCACTCACGCATACTGCTTTGCGCTTCCGCCGCATCGCGCACGCAACATTAGCTATTCAACGCAGCCCGGCATCGTTTTAAGCCAGGACTACATCGGCAATTCGCAGATTCATTCCGCAACGTTTGCGAAACTAAAGGCATTCGTTACAGGGTATGATAATATTGCAAAAAATAATTTTTATACACGATCCATAGATCCTTTTCATTCTTCACACGAACAATCTCCGTAACATACGACTTACGTAAGTTTTATCTGGGAAAAAATTTTTTTTTCCTTAATCATTGAAATTACCTTTAGTTACAATTGCGAATTATTATATGCAATTATTACGCTTATCTTCCAGTACGGCTTTCCAACGCAAACTGTACACGTACACGCGTATACGGTTCAATCGATTTTTCTTTATCGGCGAATGCCGTGCATTACGCCAATTTCAGAATTTATCTGAACTGCCATCGTTATTGCCTTTACACTGCAATAACTATCTTTCCAAACTTTACTCGCAATCGTCCGCATGTATGCGGGAAACGTATGTATTATCAAGCCTTATTATTATCTTGTAAATGATATGTTAAGGTTAAAAAAAAGTAGTTGACATTCAAGAAGGAAGGAAGCCTGTTACGAGTCTTTATTGAAAATGTTAATTTTACGATGACGATGAGTACCCATAGCGGGACGGGTATAATAAATGGTCTATCAATCTGCAACCATCTTTCAACGTGCTTGACGCGATGCGTATCGTAATACCAGGCGTCGTTACGCAATGAGCGTTACGGAATATACTATATGCGTGATTACTAATTGCCAGATCCTCGGACGGATTTGCGATTTTATCATGACCGGAAACGACGTGCACTGCTATTTCACGAAGCCATTCGAGAACCGTTTCGGATCGGACAACGTCGATAATTAATCTCACTCTCCCACGTCATACGGAACGATGTCCTTTGTTATGATTATATGACAAACAAAATTAATTTTTAATTTTTACTTCACCTTCCGTTCGTGGTACGTAAATCTCTTCACTGTCATAAGAAAAAAAGATTTTTACGCGAATAATAAAATTTTATCGAAAAATTGCACATGCTAATTTAAAATTGCACGAAGTGTAGAAAATTTGGATTTTAAGTATATCTGAAATTTTTCTTTATCAAAACCACCACTCATCGAGCTTTTTAACGGACGCAGTATTAGCATATTGTATTTTCTAAGATCATCCGAGGACCAATAAAGGGTTGAACGAAGCTGGGTAAAATTATCTTATAAAATCATAGAGGGTGCTACGGTTCCGAGAGGTAGACGAAATTTTCGTTAAGGTACGTTCTTCAAGGTATTTCGAATAACCCTCTGGCACTTTTGAGGGAGTTAATCGAACGGGTTTTGAATACCTTGGTTAGGTATTTACACTTAGTCCGGCACCTCTGATCTACCTGAACGTCTAGCTTGCCAAAGGACTCGCGTCGTTCTAGTCCTCGCTTTATAATAATGGCGAGGCCACTTCGGCCAGATAGGATCTCTCTGGCAACATGCGTGACAGCGGACTGACTCACGCACGCACGCACGCACGCACGCACGCACGCTCCCGCACGCATCACGATTCAAGACTCGCAGAGGTTTACCTGCTCAGTTTAAGACTCAGTTTTACTCGCTTCCCATATCACGTGTTTCAAGCAGACTCTAAAGGCGATAGTTTCCCTTGCTAAACATTTTTACACCTTCGTTCGCCTTCAACGAGATCCAAACGATATAAACCCGAGAAAGGTCGCACGATTTTGCAATTCCATATGAAAAGCATAGAGTCATGAATTGCGTTTCATGCATCTCACGTTTCTAATCTCAAAATAATTTTAGCACTAAAAAAATTTGTATTGATATAAAAAATATCAAAAAAAAATCAAATTAATTTTGCAAAATTATTGCAATATGGGAGCGAAGGACCCAACTATATGGTCACGCTTGTGTGTGCAATGCGCGTAGGTGTCTATTCTCCATGGAATCATGCCTTTAGCAGATAACCTCGAATCTGGGTACTCTATTCAGCTCCTTCACACTTTAGACCATGTACAACGTTTATCTTTTCAGGATTTTTCTCAGTGCGTAACCTCCAACGCAATTTCTACGACGGAGTCGTGTCACGCAGCAGCCACGCATTAACGTGAGGCCACCCCCGCGACTATCATTATCTCAGAGAGGAGAGAGGAATTTGCTCGTAGTTCGTTCTACGTATTGCGTATGTACAGTCCAGTGGAGAATTCATGAAAATTCGCCTTTGAGACCGTACTGAGGTAAATAGAATATTTGAATTTCCCGCCAATACCGAAGTACCAAATATGTTGTATTATACAAACGGGTAGTGTAGATCGAGAATCAGTGAGATGTAAAATTTGAAATAATAATTTCCAGATGATTTCTTACGGATGAATCTACCAAGCGTCACGGTGTCTGCTGCAACGTCCTGACTGAAAGTGCATCGAAAGTACACTCCCTTGCTTAGCAACGTTTACTCGAGCCACCCAGGAAAAACTGATGTTATTAAGCCGCGGCAAAAGTCCTTCGTCCTTCGTCCTTACGTCCCTCGTCCTCGCCCTTCTTCAGCCATCATTCCTCGCAGCGAGTCCGCTAGATTAGTTCATTACCCGGCCCCCGGCGTGTCTTCTGTTTTTGCCGGAGCGTGGAAATAGATTTGTTGCAAGATCGGCGCTCTGCGTTCTCGCGTGCTCTGCATAAGCGGCGGCTGGGCTCACTCGCTAATAAACAAAGCCAGGAAGTCGAGTTCGAGTCTAGAGCCACGTCCGTTCGATGTTATAATACGCCAGTAGATTTTGGGTATGGCGCGCTAGGTACCCACGTAAGAAACAGCGTACGGCGCTTCTGGACGTAAGATAGAGATTAGGCTGCGCCGTAGCTAACATCTTACAATATTAAAGCCGCGTTTCTCGCGTGCGCCAACGACGTTTCGATACTGCGCGTAAACTCTTACGGTGCTCTTGGCTGCTAGGTTAATTTAAGTAAAACGCACCGAGTTATCGACTTCATAAATCAGCGTGGCAGAAGCGCATAAGATAAACACCCACACGGGGAGACGCCGCGCGAAGCGTCCTTATACCTAACCTCCGGGCCTGTAGCCACTGCACTCTGTATAAATTTTCGAGCATCATAAAATTATGTTAAATGCGGGAAAATTTATAACGGTCTAGGATCTAATCCCGGGACGCCTCGGCGTCTGCTTCTGGCTGTACTCTGGATGAGTTTACTCTACCCTTGGCGACGCTCAGGAATTACCTGACGATCGTGGAAGATTCGGCCTTGCAGGTTTGGGCGATGCTAATGGAAGATTTTAGGTGGACGTTCAGGGGAAGGTTATGCATGTGTGCATACGTCTTTACGTAACTAGCCTTAATATATACATATAATGCACTCCAGGCTAAAATGCCGAAGAACAACCTGCTGGAGAACACCCAGGGTTCGGTGCTCGACGGTTGGTAGACAAATTTATTAGGTTCATGAAAAAGTTGGAAAAATCGGTAAACCATCGACGGATAAACTATCAAGTTGATGGCTCGTAAAGGTGGCCTCCGCAAGGCTAATTGCCGCTTCAAAAACTCAGCCACCAGCCATGTCTGCAGGAGGATAGGCACTTTGTGCTAGGGAAGAGCGCAGAGAGCGTAAAGGCTTATGGAAGGCATCGAAGGTTGAGCAAGATTTTTTATTTTCATCTATTGCGTCCCTTCGTACCGGAAGTGGATCAAAGTCGGTACCAGGGCTCGTGGAATGACCACGATGAGTTTGCTTATTTGAAAATTGCACTGCTACCGGATATAAGATTTGTATGATTTTTATTTCCACCTTTGGGGCAAATTTAATATATATCTGTTTTCGATATAACTTGAAAAGTAACACGGCCAGCGAAGTCTCGCACATCCCGCGAAATTTATCGAAAGAAAATGGCCTCCCTTCTTTTACGGCCTTCGGAATTTTACCCCCGGTCCGTTTATAGGCATTTCACGACCGAAACCTGAAGCATTTTCAAGCCGGCCGTAATACGGTTATCCCTGGCGTTGAGTTCAGCAACGCCACTCGTCCCGTAGTTATTCCCAGGAGAGAGGGAGAAAAAAGAAAGAGAAGGAGAATATACAAAAAAAGAGAGCGCCTAGAAGGGCCAGTTTTTTTTTACAAAGTGCATATTATTATCGATTATGCTTTTCGATGTGGAGCGACCACCGCGTATCGTAGCAATAGCTTATACAACCCTCCTGTAATAACAACGGCAACAACAACAACAAAAAAACGGCCGTTTACCTTTTTTTAAATAAAAATATCCAACCATCAACTATTTAATAACTAATAAGCCTTTGACGTAAGATAAAAACACTCCAGGAGTTAGGATTATAAATAATTCAAACTGTATAATATCGACGTACTGACCTAAAAAAAAGTATGAAAAAATGTACAATCACCAATCAAAATACTTTTTCATCATTCCTCTTACAGGGATCTCGCGTAATTCTTACAACCGGAAACTGTATAACACGTGCCATTAACTTCCCGTCGTTTATACCAAGCATATGGAGTGTCTTGAAAATGTCAAGGAGAAGACGACAGTGACGTTTTTACGAGCTGTAACAACTTTACCTTCCTACTCTCTAAAGTACCTATCCACGACCAAGAGAAAGAAGGAACGACCAAAAAAGTTTGTAAAGACAAATACAACAGAGTATCGGATACGCATATTCAGACCAAGAAACTCCCTCGAGCCATATACCGTACCCGAGAGGGGGAGGGGGAGAGAGAGAGAGAGAGAGAGAGAGAGAGAGAGAGAGAGAGAGAGAGAGAGAGAGAGAGAGAGAGAGAGAG
>JARQSV010000387.1:2273559-2308269 GCA_030142285.1 Calameuta idolon
GCCGAGATAAACACGATTGTGGACATACGAATAGGTGAAATTGTTTGATATTCTTCTGTCATCACCGAATCTGTTACTTTATTGTGTTATTGTGATACAATTGAATGTACCCCGCTCTCAGGAATCGCTTAGCATAACAGAAATAATGCCAAATCTCTTACACGTCGAATTATTATTAATTCCATGTTTCTGGGTTGGAGGTCGCTTGAAGGTCATACTATGTTACATGGTTGGATTCGTTTGGATGCCCGCTACAATTTGCAAGGAAAAAAAAATATGCCACACCATTTAAAGAAACTCTGATAACCTTGAAAAAACTGGTATAAAATGAAATTAAAAAAATATATTTAATCATTTAAATTCCTATATTTACAAAATCCGTATCTTTAAATCCAATAAAGTTATTTAGGTGCTCTGTTTCTCGCGCCTCACCCTGTATAGTAGAGCGCAGACATCGGTACCTGAGGGATGAGAGTGGCCCATTCCAGATCTCTGTATTCCCCATACCCTGTCTTCCCATATCTACATTCACGTACTACGGTACCGCTTATAACACATCCACCTAGCCTACTTTGCTCTTTGATTAATTTCATACGAGCACATGAGTAACAGAGCGGTGTTACAAGTCGTTCGACATGCCGAAGAACAAGCGGCGGCACCGTGGTCTGTATCTTTGGTATCCTCAGCGGCGTGACTTACCTCGTCCTCATGCTCGGTTACTCTTATTTCAATATCTTTCGGTTCTCCATATAACGTATTAACATATAAGAACGTTTCACCATAACGTACCTACGTCTCTGCCCACGTATGGTTAAGTCTATATATATATATATACTTTATAGATATACGGTACCTTATTATACCCTTTACGTATATTTACAACTTTTTTTTTATTTAATCGGATCTTTTTTCAACCTCTCTCACATTTCTTCGTGCTTGTAATATTAAATAGTGGAAGAGTATTGAGTGTGATTTTTTGATACTTGTTTTTTTGGGTAGTTTAATATTTTTTTTTATTATGTTTGAAAATTCCTTTTTTTTGTTAATTTAACAAGTCGGGCCATTTCGTCGGGCAGACGCGTGGGAAACGTGAGGTTATTGCGACCTGCTTACGCGAAAAGGTTAAACGTCGTCTTTAACGCATTCCTGGAGCGCCTAGGAGACCTTTCTATGACCCGGAAAGTGTAACGTGCTATCGAACTACCGGTCCAAAGTGCTCGTTTTGTATGGTTACGTTGGTATATCGCGATCTCGATCCTTAGAGATTTACTATCGATTGGTATCGATCGGAAGATTCGCCATTGGTCGATACAAGGAGTATCGGGAGGTATAGGTGGATTGCGTGTATCTTTAAATTAAGTTGGTACCTACGTTAATAGACGATAGACGATAACCAGTGCGAAATTGCAAGCGTGATGCTGGCGAACCAATCGCCAAGCTCTTTCATTCGTTCAAAGTTCAAATCGGTTACCACTAATGCCGTGAGAAATCCCCCTAGATCCTTAGCTGGCGGCTATGTTCTTGTTTCTTTTTGGAGGAAAATTTTTTTCATTTGTCAAATATTTTCAAAAAGTTCGAATATCGATCTATACAAATTTATCACGGTAAACAAGTCTGTCGATAAAAATTGCATCTGATATCCGCTATCATTTCTGATAGTTATAAATTTGGCCGCGTGGCTGATACATACAAAAATTATTTGATCGACCGATGAAAGGGGTGGAAACTGTGAGTTTGTCGCGGAGGGGTGAGACAATGCGGTTGAGTTTGAGGGACAGGAAAGAAGGGATGGAGAGAGTCGCTTATGGTAGGGCGAACGTTGGGGTAGGTCGCGGGTCCGCGGAATTCGGTCACCATTTTATTATCGATCCACCCACCAACCCCTTGCATTCCGACCTCACGCCACGTTCTGCTGACGTATCTCTCCAAGAATTCATCCTTAGGAAATTTGATTTGAATATTTTTTTTTGAAAATTTCTCGTTTCAGGCAATCCGTTTTTAAGGCCCTGCTCTCATTAGTAAAGCACTGAAAATTGAATTCAAAAGCACTAAAGCTTTAATTCAATTGACCCTTTTTTCGAAAACAGACATTTCTATGTGCACATGTAATAGATTAAAAGGGTCCAAAAAATGCAATGGAATCTTACGCAAAGGGCTTTTTCTGACGTAATGCAAATACAAGAATATCACTGTACTTTATTCGAGAGAGGCTTCACGTATCTTTTTTTTTAATTTTCTTTTTTTTCTCTCTCTCAGTCGCACATGTGCTTAATACCTCAAAATAAAGTGCACGCCAACGTACCACTTTACAGTCCATTAATTTGTAATGTTACCATTATCTATTATGGGCCAGGTAAGCAAGTTACTGTATCCGGACCACTAGATTCGCAAAATGGGGAACTCGAGCTTTAATTTTAACGTTCGCTAGAAAACTACTTAACGATTCTTCGTTAAAGCCAAAGTTGTAAAGTGTCCGTTGATCCGTTTACTTTAATGAAAATAAAAGCTCTCGTATAATCACGTAGAATTTCGTGGACACACGAAATACATACTGATCTTACATACTCACATGTATACATATATTCTAAGAAGGGTAGTTTTCAGGACTTTTTGCCTGTTGTATTGTTAAGTATTAGCAGTTACGAGGACACTTGGTGTTTAACAGGACGGTCCTGATAAAATTTACATACTTAAGGTATACTGTCAGGACCATAAAGCGGCACACACACCGAATTTTTGAAAAAAATTCTGATGCGTGACAGATGGAATTGTGATGGGCTCAGAAATGGCCACGGTAGATTAGAATAGGTTAGAACTAGAGCGCCACATGTCCGAAGTTTTAGTTTAAAAAAAAAACACATTCGCTTGCCATTGTGAACGCCGCCACGTCCTCCTAATTACCCTTTGACAAGTTTATATATATATAATTAAAGTTTGCTTGATTTTTAAAGACGCCAATTTTCTTTACGTAAAATCTGACTTATTGAAAACTTTATATATATATTTTTTTTTCAAATACTTTCTCACGTGACTACAAACAATACGCCATTTTACTTTAAACCTCTTCGCCGTGAGTAACTCTCGTGCGATTCGTGTCGTGCGAATGTGAAATTCCATAATCGGGTTACGTGGTTGGACGTTCGGCGGTATTAAAGGGGTATTAAAAAAAATGTATTCGATGGTTTAAGCGATTTTTTTTATTCGGTATTTAACTTCCTAACGCGTGTTTATTTATAGAGATCATCAAAATAGGCGTGTTATCATTTATTTTTCGCAGCTTGTTACGTATCGCAGATCTGTTGACCTGATTCAGAGTCCAACGGCGGTTACTCTTATGGAGAATCCTGAAATATCGAACATCTTCGAGTCAACCGCAAAGGGACCTAAGACGCCATTACAGTGGCGTGAGAGAAATTGCTAAGGCAGGAGAAATTGCACAACGTAGCAATCGGTAATCGAGCATAGCGATCTCTGCGTAGTGTTGCGTTGAATCGACGCGTTAATCCGGTAAATAGGTAGCGACCTTTATCTAAGTTGAAAAAATCTGCGGAAAAAAAGGATAGGTATAGAGTGACGGGAAAAGAGAGAGAGAGCATGAAACTTGGATAATCACGTAAACTATCATACATGTGCATACGAGAATATGTACATATACATATACAATAGGTTAGGTTAGGTAGATATACTTTCCTTACGCTACTCGCAGATTGCTACGTGCAATAGGCATATAGTATTCCATAAGTAAAATTTCCTATCTGGGGGACTCTGATACCATGAAAATCATAGGGAGATGGCACCTCCTATTTATATTTTACTTGTGCACGGACTATAGATACGGCAGACTCGTTTTGTCTATTGTTGGGTGTAAAGGTATTTATATATATATTTTTTTTTAATAAAAGATATTCAAGGGAGCGGAGACAGAGGAATTTCCATATTTTAAAATTCCCTCGTTTTTCTTCTCAGTCCTCTTCGTCTATAAGACAGTCTCCTTCGGGACGTGGAAGCCTTCATTAGGGATCGTCTAAAAGGACTTTTCTTGAAACTAAGGGAAAAAAAGCAGAAAAGGAATACTCCTACAAGATACTAGAACGTTGGAAATTGATGGTAACTTCTGAATCGAGCTGTAGCGACACTGATTGGAATTGCTTCTGGTACACAGGATACTAACCTAACCTAACCGCGATTTAGAAGAGATCCGACGTATCTGTACAAACAGTTTCTAATTGTCGAAGTTGTACATTGAAATTCGCCGTAAGATTAGCCAGAGTCATGTATACCTATGTATATAGGATATAGCTATATACATAGATTAACAGTTTGTATGAGTCTGACGTCGTAACTGTCGTAGCATACACTTTCAATATATCCGATATATTTATGCTAATTTTATATATTTTCTACCCCTATGGAATTCCCGAAAATATTTTCTGTCTAATTCTTTATTCTTAGTAAGGGTGCGGATATACACAAGTGACTTCCGGTCGATTCACTTGGGATTTCTTCTTATACGAGCTTCCGGTGATAGTCGCATCGGACTGTAAACTACCCCTGAGGTTGTGCGGGGCTGTTGAGAAATCGCATGTTCCGTCTGATAAACGAAATAAAAGTTAATGGGTGAGAGGGGGTAGGGGGGGGGGATATTGGTGTGTGCCTAATGCCTGCTGCTACACTGCGGCGGTAGCGTGCACTGCATACACACGCTAGGATCAACTCACGGCTGCCAACAAACTTTTACTTCTTTTTTTGCAAAGGATCGATACCACCTGAGTTATTTTGGATTATTTTTCGCACTTCGGGATTAATGTCTTTTTCGTATAAGTCTTGCGAGAGTGCTTACCGCGTATAAATAATATTGAGAGTTGTATAAGAAAGATCGATATTATTGATACTTCGATAATTTGCAAGAATTTTCTAGAAAGTTATACAAAAAATTAACTAACAACACCACTCTCAGTCCGATTATTGAATAAAAAATGTCTTAAGGACGTTTTGAATTTTGAAAATTTTTTTTATTTTAAATATATTTTACGTCTTAATATACCCTTTGACGTTTCGTGAAGTTTGTTCCTTTGCCAGTCGTATGTCTATCTATAGCTATAGTGTGAGAAGTATCGGTTAACCTATACGTACGAATGTTTCAGCCATGATCGATGCTATTTAAACCACGGAATATCAATAACATAGTAGTTTTTGGCGGATTTCATTGATTTCCGATGGAGTTGCGCTGATGTGCAGGATGGTGCAGTGGCAGATAGGCTCCATGGACAGCATTGTAATTGATTGGACTGTGGCCTGATAACAGCCCTGCGACCCCCCCGTACAAGCAGGACCGAACCCCTGTGATCCAGTCACGAAATATTTTTTTTGAAATATACATATACATATTTGCCCCTTTCTCCTTTTTCGATAATACCTTTGTTATCTTTTTCCCTCCTTTCATCAAACATCACTCTACACGCGAATCAATCCTGCGAATTAATCGAGCCGCGACGACGTGTACGTAGGAATCTGTACGATATCGATAGAATTCGCCATTTTCTCGATTTACCGATTGATTACCAATCACAGATAGTAAGTAGGGACGCGTGCGGTCGTTTGCAATTTCAAAAACTGGTTTTCCATCCAGCTGCAAAAGTTATATCCACCGTTCCCTTCTAGATGAAAAGTCTAGTCGACCAACCTCCCGGGACTCTATTAATCTTTCTCGATCATTCCCGATCTTCAGTCACAATCCAAATCACGATCCTTACTCAGTCATTAGTTTAGATAAACTATATATGTATACATACATACAGTCAAAGTACATATAAGTTTGTTTGTCTCCATGCATATAGGCTTAAATTCGAAACTAATCTAACCTGACTAATTGACTTTGAAACGAAATTAACCCAGACAAGCCAAAGTCTATGAGAAGATGTCACGATCCAGCGACTTTGATCGAGGTTCGATGCTTTCGAATTAGCCGGTCGCACTTTTTTATTCGCCTTTCCCTGTAGCGGTGCGTGAGCAATTCACTTTCCTGGAAATTGCCTGCGAGTACAGAAGACGCCGCGACGCCACGAGGAGATACGTATCGTATAGTATACATACTTAGACGAGAGAACAGGAAGCTCGTAATTCCGTGTTAGCACTGTGTATACGCTAACTATATAAATGCGTTGATTCTTAGATTGTTCGAGATAACTTATCCAGGCACCTTTATGCGTGTCTCTTGGAATTCGATATTTCGAGATATAATTATGATTATGGTAGATCAGCTATCTTTATATTGACTGCCAACTGTATATATTTTGTTAATTCTATTATGCCTCTTGTATCTACCAGCTGACTCTCTTTCAGTTCATGTACTGCGTTATATCACGTACAGTAGGTACCTATTATGTAATATCTACTATGTATTATGCCGGGTAAAGCTGTGTAAATGCCAAGCGATCACTAGACGGAACACCTACCTCTATTATGATTTCTAGTTCCTGGATAGGAGTCGCTCAGGTGTTTAGAAATAATTTTTTTTATTTTTCACAATAATTTTCTGTATTTTCAAAAGACATTATTTTCACTGTGTATACTATACACTGGCTATGGGTAACTCCTTTATATGTATATATGTATATATGTATATGAAAAAGGATGATCAGCTAGATATATTCATCCCTGAGAGAAATCTCACGATAGACACGCGATAGTCTGGCAGAGGATGTGCCTGAAGAGCAATGTGCTCATCCACGTCGAAGAATCCACAGAAATCTGGCCAATTGCGTAATACGAGAATCTAAGGAGTTGCTCTTTAGGTATAGTATAACCAATCTCAGGATATCTTCAGTCACTTTGCGAAGGTAAAGAAATACATTCGAATTTGATTTCGTATTAAGTAACAAGGATCGCGAATATTTTGTTTATTCAGTGAACGCGTATAAATTATTATTATTGAAATTATTATTATTATTCAATTAAAATATCTTTAGTATCAAACTGCCATACAGTCCTAACCTATAAAGTCATATATGTATACGGCACGGTGGGTACAGTATGAACGTCAAGTAATATGATACGTAATATATACTACACAATGTTATTATAATAAAGGTCGCTGCTTTAATCTTACATGTTTATGCAGTTGGATTTAAAATATTTTTCATTAATTTATCAGGCATTAAGTAGCATTTCTATGACGGTATGCGACAGAAAGTTATCTTTTGTCTTTATCACATACATGCAGTAAGACATTGGTTACCTAGTCACGAATGTACCTGAGATATAATTCTTTCATATAACACCTTCCTGTGTCTGCTCTGAATCCTGGGTCGTTTTGCCATCTCGAATTTCCTTTTACAAGGCACAAGAGGCTGTAAAGCGTTTAACGGTTCGTTACGAGGAGCAAGTGGGTAGCTACGGGATGGATGCATAAACGTGGCAGCGTCCTGGAAGCATTGTGTGTACATAGGTACTACCTTACTACCTTCGACCATTCTCCATTGCGAAAGACCCTTCGTTCAGGGAAAAATAAAGTAAGACGGATCATTACGGGTTTGTACGTTGAGGTGTCTGCAGCTTGTTGACTGTTGGCAATTTAATGGTGAAAAAGTCCCTAGAAAATATTTTCATTTTTTTTATTTATCCTTAGTTCAGATTTTTTTTACAAAGTCCTTTGCGTCATTGACTTGATTTTTTTTAAAGAGAACAACGCCTGGGAGGGATATTATGCAATTTCAGGAAGAGGATGAGAATTGCATCTTAATTGTTACTATTCATCTTTGCAGATGCAGGTATGCATGCATGTGCATCTATGAATGATAATTAACGTGCATCAGACGGCAGTGCAGTCTTTGAAGGTCGAGTTGCTTCGATGCTTCCTTATTGTAGGGGATTCAGAAGTTCTATATGCAGCTGCATAATAGCTACTTCTGTGCATTTGTTTCATTTTACAAACACAGTCAGAAGCCCTTTCGTCTTCCGTGTTTGTATTATGTAACGGGGATATGCGTTATTCAACACAACGTTTAATCATTTCGTTAGAGCCATTCGAAAAATTCACGGCGTTTTCGTGCGTTGCAGTTCGGAAGTTTTCACCGTGGGAAATATGCAGACTTCTTCTTAACTTGGGACTAGAATGTCTACAGCGACGTTCGACGTGTCTTTGGATTTACGTGTAAGAATATTCCCTAAATCCACGAGTAGCATAAGTATTGTGGGTAAACATTTTTTTTGCAATTTTGAAAAATTTGTACTTGTAACTTTTTTTATTTCTTTTTAATTTATTTATAGCTTTAATTAGGTCGCGGCACTGTATTTAATGATTCGTAACTTAAACTGGGTTCTCCGGACGATTTGACTGCTGCAACGGAGTGCATGTATTATGCAGACGACTTCTGATGCAGATTCGCGAAATGTAACTGTCAGTGTAGCCAATGAGAGACCGATCAGGAATAGGTATCGCAAATAGTGGTCCATCGATCGCTCTGAATCCTTTGTAAATAATTGACAGATTCTGGAAATTTCAACGGGAATTTTTATAAATTTTTTACAGTCATAGACAATTCGCTTAATCAATTTGTTTCAGTTGCTTTGGTTTTTTTAACGTCGTGATCGATACTACGAAGTAACCAATTACTCTCCAATTTATATCCATTATTTTTTATTCACCTCCGGTACACAAATTCACTTCTTTACTGCTGTTTTAACTAATGTTTATTCATCTTCGCGCCATTTTAATTGACCCCCCCCCCGCGTCCTGTATTTGGGTATTAACGAAATAAACGTATCGACACTCGCTAGATAAATTATACCTGCACATATCGATACGTTCACATAGTCTCTTCTGTTTGCAGTATATGTATCTGCTTTATGCTGCTTTATATCCGTATAAAACGACTCGAATAAATTCTAATTTATTAACACTGAATTATTTAATAAAATTTTCTTTTAATCGTCACCATCCATTTTTATAAGACTTTTCATACCTTCTTTGTCCCCTAGCGGCACGCGTCATCACTAAAAATATTCTTGATTTTGTCATAATCATAATGCATCATAAAAATTTAATACAGTCTAGTCCCGACTACCGAAGAGACAAGATCGATGACCGTGGTGTGTACCAACAATATTAAACTCTAAAGCCTTTACTGAAATCAGCAACAGCATCCAGGTAACCGCAAAACTTCACTTATCCAAAGGACGCTCCTGGTAGATAAGAAAGAGCGAGCGAGCGAGAAAGAAAGAGCCCGACAGAATGAGAGAAAAGAAAACAGGAAGCCTCAAAAGACAGGGAGATCGGTCCTGAGGATAATCGCGGCGCGAGCCTGTAATATTACGCGTTCCACCTCGCACTTTTAGAACGCGGCTTGGCAATTTGTATCTGCCTCAGGATCGTAGATAAGTCCACGAGACGCGAACATTAATTTCTTTGTTATGATGCGAGATGCCAGATTAGATCCGGCACGACCCGACGCGACGCCGTCCTACTGCCTACCGTTTTCGATTCACTAGTTATACAATCCTTAACCTACCACGTACACTCCCGATCTTGTCCAGATATCTAAGTAAGTAAAGAAATACAAACCTAACCTCCAAACATCCATGCTGTGATCGGCCTACGTGTAATCCAACTGCACTGACACGTCCGTGGCCACAGTTTCCTCCGTGAACTTAGTCATACAAACACCATGGCACAATTACTAATATGTACGGTACTCTAGTACGCATGCTGATCGTACGTAGGTCGGTAGCCAAGGATCGTAGGTAGGCGCGTTTATGTTTATGCATGCTCGTAGCATCTGTTGGTACAAGACAGACGTCCACGGCATTAAGTTAGGTTAGAATGCTTCGTGTCTGAATCGCCGCGCCACATGGCTCTCCCTTTACGAGAGATAGAAAGAGACGGTTTTAGTCACTGTTATATGTAAGTAGACAAAGAAGCTCATAAGAGACGTGAGAAGGACACCCATAGGGCATTAGTACTTACAGCATAAGAGGACATATGCGTCACATTAGTATACATATACGTATATAGCACTGTCACTAGTCTAGGAATACCTAGGAAATGCCTACTACGCCCGCACTCGCAGTCTTCTGCTTCTTTATTTACAAAGTCGCCCGCGGCCAGAGGCGCCAACCTTAATAACACTTCCACGAGATTGAATCGACCGTCGGTTGGCATCATTGAATTCCCTTTGCCGACCCGCAATGTCTGATCATTATGCTTCACTCTTAACGTTTTTATCCCTGGGACTAACGCAATCGTACGCCGGCCTTTTCACTGGATGTGCATCTGCCATTGGTGCCGTACAGGGATATGTGTATCTACGTATGATTGTCTCTCTCTCTAAGATCGTTAATGGATCCGGAATATACGGTGAGGCCAAAGAGACCTGTCGATGAGCTTGTTTGACGTCGATTCCAGGGAATTGACAGCGGATTGACCTTTGCACTTTGTGATTATTTCAAACTCAAACTCCTTAGGGTATTTTTATACAGGCTTTTCTTGCTGCGTGAAACTTAGTGCTTTTAGTGGTATATATTATATGTATATGTATACATATTATGTATATATTTTTATTTTATTAGAGTAGTGTGATTTAATGGATATTACAAGAATTTAGGCATTTAGAGTTTAAGAGTGTCGTAAAAAGAGTCCTGCGGTCCAGCTGTCTAAACTTTTTTATTCCTATGTATATATCTATATCACACCTTTATTCTCCAGCTTTCTCTACAAATTAGTGACAGTGGCATTAGTAAATAAAAAGAGGAAGTACTGGCCTCGAAAGCCTTGCTCGGAGATAACGGATGCCTCTACAGTAATGAAAAGTAAAAACGTCGTGGTTTCACGGACACGATTGCTCGTTTGAATCACACGGCCGTCGATTCACGCCCCACGAGGATGAGAATTTCGATTGTCGGAATGGCGGATAAATATTGAGAAATAAAAATGCCAGAAATTAGCCAAATGTTCAATGACGAAATTTCAATGGGATATGGTCCACGGGATTCGAAATATATTAATTCCGCAATTCACTTTATGGTTCGTTAATTAATTCCTACCGTGTATACACGGCATATGGTCGATACATTAATTTTGATCATCACTGTACAAACGCGGCATATACTTGAGATATTACTGATTGTAAAATAATATTCTATATTCTATAAAAATTATGGGTACCAGCCACGAGTAATGAAATTGACATTACTGCATACTGGATTAAGGTCGGTTCACATGCAAAACGTTGAACCTTCATTCCGTCGCTTACGTTACACAAGGATTCAAGGAGGTTAATGGTCGCTGAGTAATTTTAACAAAATAATTGCTCCAAGACAGCTACTACTAGCGTCTTCTTGGCATTTCACTCTTAATACTCGCCGCTACGAAAACGCTCCATAATTGGAAGCTGTATCTGGCTACTTCCGCTTAGAGGAGCTACCGCTATTTACAAGGCTAATAAAACGCAAAGGACTCAAGAAGGCTTCGTTTCCAATCCTCGTATTTGTCCATTGCGGTACAATTATCTTAGAATTAGTACTCGACGACACGTACCCATAAACTTTCGGTTTTATGCTTTTTCATGAGCTTTGTTTACATGAGCTGCGACACGGGAGTACTCTTTGTTCAGGTAAATTATATCAGAAACACCATTAACTATATTCGTTCAATGATAATACACCTGTTGACCAGGTCCCTCATCATTCATCCATTCGTCCAGGTAAAATATAGCCAACATAAATATTATTCATACTTAAAACACCATAGGACTTCTTTTTCTTGTCTATGTTGTTTTAGGGTTCACGTTCAAGCATTACCAACTGTACAATAATAATTTTTTTTGTTCGTATAAGGAATTACGTTATTAGCAACGTCTTCAGAGATCTAGGTCAGTCGCAGGTCTTTTGGTAGTCCAAGCATTGTAAAAACATTATTACCGAAGAGGAACAAGCGTAGAAGAAGTGAAACAAGGAATTTCAGCTGTAACTCTGTCTACACCCGACAGCCGTATAAGTACGGTATGTATACAGTGGGAAATGGCACTCGTATCCCTGTATAGATATACCAGATGGGTGGTTCGAAAAGGTAGCGTAAAACGCGAGGAGGTTGGATACTGACAAAAAGTTGGAACTATTTGATCGTAAACTGCTCACATTGCGCACCTGGAAGCAATCCTGCTGATACGAAGAGCGCAGGGACAGGCTGCTCTCGACAGCCGAGCGACTGTGCACACGCCTAAAGGGGTTTTCGTTAGATTTCATTTCACACCCAATTACACTACAGAGCGAGAGAGAGATAGAACGTGCGCCAGGGCTTGGGGTAAAAATACACAAAATATACGTGTAACGGCAAGCAGGTAGTACAAGCAGAGTACACTGCATGGGGAGGTTAACTGTAAGGTATCCAGACAACCAGGCGCCACTAGTTTTGTCTACATATTCTATGCTTGACCCGTGCACCATCGACGATTGGCTGCTTGAACGGCCGATTCTGGCAAACGTGCTCGAGCGACCACGCGATCATCCTATGCCTACCTCAAAGCACTGCGAAGCTTTTGTAATGATTGGCTAATCTGTCGTGGTAATCTGTCCAGATGGAAATTTTGTAAAAACATAATTTCGCTGTTTACACCTGGAGATCCTAGAGTTTGGATGGCTGATGATCATAGGGATTAAACTATGTGTATGGTATGTTCCATGGTATATATGTATACCTATATTTAAGACTTACACCTAGAGACGTTAGGGTTGAGTTATTTTTGTATTTTTCAAAACTTTTTTTTAATCTCATTCTCAACATCTGTAAAACTTATTACAACGACCTGGCTGTATTGCAAAGGAGATGGGTTGCGCGACGTAGCGGAACAATGCACGTACGCGTTATTTACATCGTGACATGGCTGTGAGAATGCAACGAATATTTTTCCTTGGTAATTTACGGTAATGACCGACTTGTCCAAGAATTTACAGTTTGGACAACTCGTAAACTTCACGAGGAATGGAACACGTCGTTTTGTCTACTCTGTGCATAACCGAAGGTCGCGTCCTTAGTGGTCAAACCTATAAGACCAGCCTGATTATTTCTCTGTGTTGTAAAAATATATAAATTGTATAACCACAATTCACGACCATAACCACAAAACAGAGAACAGCCCCGTCGACCACATAATTCTTAAATATCCGATGAATTAGTCATCCACTTATTTCAACCACTCGCTACACTGTATATTACATTCGAAAGAAGTTCCTCGAGATAGGCGGCAGCGCGGTTGATCATTGCCAGAAGTTAGAGAAAAAAATTGCTGAAATTACAAAAGTTTTATTCGAGTTTCCACGAAGTCCATTCGCTTCATTCAATTCGCTGACTGCGACGGTCATCCTAAGCGTGCATTATTGTCTGGTAGTAGAGGAAGCCATTTCCAAAATACGTACCGCCTGCTCGGTGGGGTCTGAAAATAAAAAAAACTTAAAAATTTTTATTTTGTAATAATTAGAAATCTTTCATCACAATTCTTATCTGTCGTAACCTTATTTTTTATCATTCGAATAAATTCTGTCTAGTACACGTACATACTTTCCACACAGAGTGTACCGATGAACGTGCTCCGGTCTGTGGGAGCGTTCCCGAAGATGGATAGGCCTCTCGGAAGGCAGTTCATGGTTTAGTTTGTCTCAGCGGGCCAACCCGAGACACGTTACTACAATGCGTAGCCGGAACTTCGCGCTTCTTCCCGGAACTTGACGGGGCCAGATTCTGCTGGCATTGCGTTTTCCTTGGGAGCAAACTGGTATGGAGAAGATGTATCCAATAACGCGATGCTTGTCTCTGTTAAAGACGCATGTATCTACATGTAAACCATTCCTACTATATAGGGATACTATATACGACGCGTTAGCTAATGGCGGGTGGTGGGTTACCATATTTCTTTTTTTGCTGAGCTAAACTCAACGTACGTACAAATGAAACCGGTAATAAGGAACGCACGCGTGATAATAGCGACCGGAGAATACGTTAGGCGATAAAATAAGGATAATTATGAAAAAAAAAATTAGCGTAAATGATAAAATGTCGAATTTTTCGTCGATTTAAATATACATATAAATAGAATGAACCGAAGAGCGACAGTTATATCGGGATATTTGCTTGGTAACATTAAACACTATTGATTTTAATTGCACGTACGACTGTCGTGTGAATAATGAAAAAATTGACGCGACGATATATTTTTATCCTGTATAGGAAAAACATTGAATTTGTCGCATTGAATAATCTATTGCCGATGGGTCGAATGTAACTTTATTTTCTTTTATACGGGTGTAAAATAGATATCTCAGGAAACGTGGTAATATTTATCTTATTTAATAACGCAGAGAAATTTTAATTACTTCGTCGATACATTTCACCTATTACGCTTGCACCCGGTATATTATAATCCTGAGTTACTTGCTCGAATGTGGGTCACATTAAGTGGGTGCGTCTCGCGTGTAAATATTTTGTTTACCACTATTTCAGTCACGTGGCGTTATGTCAGCTGTGCCCATCGCTGCACAATACAATTATATTGCATAATGAAGCTGCTTCGAGCATAAGGACTATGTTATGGAAAGTTCAACCCCTTTCGCATATATGCGCCCTAGGTATAAGGGATGGCGTTGAAAAGGCGCAGAACTGTAAGGGTTGGTTACTACCAACAAGGGATGTCAAGAAATCGTTCTACCAGACGCTGTAAACTTTATCGCTCGGATAAGGCAGAAACTTGTAGACTGGGGAGAACTATAAAAATTCATCCCTTATATATTTACATCATAATATAATACTTGATGTAGGTCGAGATACGATTCGAGTGAAAGGATTTGTAATGATATAAAAATGTGTATATAAAAATCTCTTATCGACGATCAATGTAAAAATTTGCGAAATTGACGTTTACCACTATCCACGTGGGTTCTGACCCACGTGTATCGCAGCCGTGAAAATTAAACGAAACGCTTATCTTATTCGCTTTCTTCATTTTATTCAACCTCTTCCACACCGCAAAATGCTCATCCTCTATTCTCCCTGTTGGACCATTCTCACGCCTATCTACATATGTAGATGCATCCACTCCTCCCTATCCTCCCTATCGTCATTCATGTGTATACCTTCTGCCTATCCACTCGAATCGTGAAACTTTGCAACGTTGAATATACATTGAACCTTTTCTACACCTATCATTCTTCTTGCATATGCATACGTACGCATACACGATTGGATGTCCCGGTTCCCGGCAGGTGATGGAAAATACAATTATCGTTGTATAAAACGAGGCGAAGGTGTGATAGCGGTCGAGCGGAAGTGGACTATCGAAATAGGCACAAGAGAATCGGAACCGTAGTCCGAACTCATAGGATGACGAAGAAACGTAATTCATTCAACAATTGACGGTTTTACGGGTAAAGGTGTAAAGGTATCGAATGGAAAAGTAAAGCATCTTTTTTCGAGGAATCCATTTTTTTTAATACGTATCTCAAAATTTGACACTGTAACGCATAGGCGTTTTCGACAACCTCAGGGCATCGGCTCGTTATCCAAGTGCTATCTCAAAAACATTTGGCGACGTTGGCTCGATATTCGGGGTGCGGTTCCTAGGAGCTGGGTTTGCGTGAGGGTCTAGAGCGAGAGATTCTAAGCGAGAGGGTGCCAGGGAGGGTAGATAGTTGGGGTAAAGCGGAAGAGAGGGTCGAAGCCGGGCTAGATGACGGGAGAGAGGTTCGTGTGCCGCTGAGGGCAGAGAGTACCAGTGAGTCTAGTAGCAGTAATACCGGTAGAAGTGGTAGTACCGTGCGTTCATAGCAGTGGTGGATGGTAGTTCCTGACGACGCTGCTCCTGATGATGGTGGTGGTACTGGTACTCTGATGGTGGTGGTCGTCAAGGTATTCTGGTAGTGGTAACCGTAGTGAGACGGTATAGCGTGCAACGCGTTGCAGTGCGGTTAACGGCGTGTGCGTTGCGCCGACGGCCGACGTTGGAACCGACGGAGGCAGCTTCGTCGGGGAAAGGCAGACGAAGCAGAGGAGAAGGAAGGACGCGGGCGTCTCGGCTCGGCGTTCTGGCAGACGAACGCATCGATCCCAGGCGGGTCAAGCACGGAATCTCCCCCTAGCCTAGCGCACCTTCCTTCTCTACCTCGACGAGCCTCGCGACCAACCTCTTCCTCCACTTCCTCATCCTCCTATCCTCCTCCTCCACATCCACCCACAACCTCGAGCTCACTCTTCCAGCGCCTCCATACCTTCCACCTTTCCACCTTCCGCCTTCTCCGAGGTTCTCCGCCACCTTCCTACGGCCGAACTGTACCACCTCCACCACCCTTACCCATACCCTTCATGCTCAACCTCATCCTCGTACTCACCCTTCGGCACAACCTATACCTACCGCTACCTCCCCCTCGGCCTTACCGCCAGCGCTCGCCTCCACCAGACAAAGACAAATTACGCTGCATTTTCAGAGCCCCAAAGAGCCACCCCCCACCCTCCCTCCTCTTCTCTGCGCTGCCGAGCCACCACCTCCTCCTCCTCCTCCTCCTCCTCAACCTCATCCTCCGTTGCCTACCGCTTTCATCCCCCCGCCACCCACTCCCGGACGCCCACTTTCGTCCCTGCCCAGCCACCCTCCGAACACCCCCCACGGCCTCGAACAGTCTCTGCTATGTAGGGCATCAAACGGGTGCTCAACCCCTACGCACTTTGCGACAACTGCAGCGCCCTGTACCCGGATGCTACCCTCGAGGTGACGTTGAGGGATGGGCATTAAGCATCTTCGTGGAATGTATTATTCATTGAAATATTTACGATGTATAATTGAGTATATGTATAGGAAGGGTCTTGCGTAGTTACACGCTGTAGATCAAGCATAAAAAGCTTTTACGATCTTGGCCCTGATATTACGTCACGATTTACTGCGGCCGTATTTATTTCACACGTTCCCGGATATCCGGTATCTGGGAGTAAACTTTCATAATATATTTAGACAGAGTTCCAGCTGGAAGGGGTACACTGGTAGGAAAGGAAACTCTTGTACCTATATTTGGTATTGGGGATGTAGCCATGGGTAGTTGAGTTGCTTTTCAGAAATATAGGTGAATACGTTTGATTCGATATAAATGGGTGAAGAAAAGGGCGAATAGAATTAATTGAAGAATCATAAATGGAGCTACGAAGGACAGAGGGTTGGAGGTGTGATAAGTTCAGAGGATTCAGTGAATTCAGGGGATGCGTTTTGTAATGGCCGGTGAAAAACACCTGCAACAACCCTCTTCCCATCCCGTGCCCACCCTCAGTCAACTCGTAAACAATGAGAGCGTGTAAATAAGGGAAGTTCCGTTTAGGAGAGTATGTTCTGTACATATGCACTTGTCGTCGTACTCGTGTCTCTGGGTCAAACTGGCGTTCGATAAAATACTCTTCAGTATAGGAGTATTCGGATTTTACGTTCCATCTGGATGGAAATAAGAAGCAGGAATATTTATCGAGAAAGATCACGCTGTCACGAGATGTCGATACGAAACGGGGACGTGGGAAAGAAGTGCGTGAAACATCTTTGCGAAGAGTCGCGGTTTTTCGTCTCGCTAAGATTTCACTGAATTTCTTTGGGATATTAGAATACTTCTCAGCGCTTGAATCAAGGATCATTTTGTGAGGATCCTTCCGTTCTGGAAGACGTCAAGAATCCTAGGAGGACAGGAGTGCCGGAAGCGAAGTTACTTTATTAAAGTTCCTAGAAAATAAGTTGAGAGTAGTAAGCTAAGGACTGAGTTAACCTTCATTCCTTTTATCTTATAATGTCCTCTAACGGTAAGCTACTTTATATATAGGAAAATATAAAGCGTTGCATATCAGTAGCCATCTTACCGTACCATATAAATGAAAGTAAAAAAAAAAATTTGAGTAAAAAGATCGTGATTAGGAATTCCGAATATAGAAGGAAAAGATACCAAAGGGATAAAACGTGCAGGGGGAGAGTAGCAGATCCGCAATAATTAAAGGCCGGAAGGGTTCCAGATTGGCCTAGGTTGGGGACTGCTGCGGGAAAGTGCGGACGACATCGAGGGGCCAGAAGTGTGTGTGCACTAGATGGTGGAGGAGGCTACAGGGATGGCGTCGCCATCGTCTTCGTCGTCGTCGTCGACGACGTCGGCAGTAGCGGGTAGAGGAGTCAGAGCAAGGGTGGTCGAGGGTGGCCTAGGGTAGAAAGTGGGTGGTGGTTCGTTGAGACGTGGAGGTGCAGGCGAAGGAGAGTTGGGGTTGGGTTGGTTTGCACCAGCACTGACATGGCTCGAAGCAAAGGAGGATGAGGTAGAACGCCGTAGGATGGGTTGGGATGGGCTAGGATGAGGAAAGGGGTTAGGGGATAGAATAGGGGATGGGTTTGGATGGCCGGAGCCCTGCTCGCTCGATAGAGGCGCGTCCCGTCGTCCCATGATTGGAAACCAAATCGCCGCACATCCATCCCCCTTTCTGGTCCTCCCATCTGTACCTAGAACTCTCTAACCCTCAACCCCTTCTCTGTGACGGTCCCCTGCGAACCTTCTGAACCCACTCAACCCTTGTGGCCCTATCCAGCCGGTACCAATTCCCCTTGCTCTGCTGCTGCAACTCGCCCCTGGGACGCTAATGTCGAGCTAAGTCCTTAAAACCCTTCAGCCGGAGACCGCCGAGCCCGCAGACCGGAATGGCCTCCATAAGTAACCGGGTTTACACACCCCGAAGACCCTATTTCTCAACGGGGAAAAAGTGCCCACTCCTGGTTGCACCCAGTGCCCGCTTGCAACCAGGATTTTCCACTGGTATCGATGCCACTACGCTTTTCTCCTAGATTAGGAAGATGAGTGCTCCAGGATAAAGGTATCTTATACTACCCGACGAAAAATAGAGACCCGTTCCATCACACTTTTGAATAGGGAATATATCTATACATTACTTTCTTGAAATGATTAATGTGTATTCATTATACCAGTCTGAAATATCAATAAGGATAACTTATATTTGTACGTAATGCATATTATTATTTTGTATGTGATTAAATAGGAGTGTCCAATTTCTATGCAGATTAAAGATTAATTAAATTTACCTATGGTATAGCTGGTTTCTTATAGTACGAAGTTTGCTACAGCGTTATTATCCTGGCATTGTCCTTTTTAGAGCTGAAACTTAACTCGGCTGACGTTACTACTCTTACTTTTGCTTGTGCTGTTTATGCAGAGTAGCTCGAAACTTTCCTGAGGTGAAGCATCCAACCAGAACGGCCCAGGAACTCAAGACGAACAAAAGAAAAGAAAAAAACCTCGTTTATGTACAATTAAAAATAATGATGATCCAAAGTATCAATATTCTTCTAAAAAAGATCACATAATCCTATTTATGTAATCCCTGTCCTTCAACCATCAAAAAATTATTTTTACAATATCCTAGAAGAAAAATCATTCCATCCCGGATTCTCCCAGGTCCACCTGTCAACTACAATCCTTCCTCAGCATCATCCTTGACCCGTCTAGATGCGATCTGCGGTATCGCAGGGGATTTATACGCTCCTCGTTACAGTCATGATACGTTAAACCATAGGTAGAACCTGGCACGTTGGTATCGCATCGTGGAGTCACGTTCCAAGCACCAGGTAGCACTAGATGGATCCTAAGTAAACATCGATAGTATTTCTGGTAGCATCAGGTGGTCTCTATGTCAATCCCTCTAGGAATAACAGAAATAACAAGTACCAACCTACAAACAAAATTCTCAAGATAAATGAAATAAAAAAATCTAAGATATAAAACAAAAAATCTAGAAATGTCTTAAAACCTTCTCCCAGCACTTCATACGAGGGTTCCTCCCAAGCTACAAAGACGTCTACCCCGAAGGTACGTATTTTACCCAGGTACAAGTAGGTTGACAGCTGCTATGTTCTAAGCATCCTGGCAGAACCAATATGTCTGGTCGCACACTAAAACAGAACTTCAGTGGCAGCAGCGTTCATTGCCCAAAGGCCCAAAGGATATGAAGCATGTCCATGAGTGGAGCCAGGCAGCCAACTTGGTGGAACATCTCCTCGGCAAAGTGTATTGACGGGCTGAGCGACGGTGTCAGCGAAGTAGGTGCTTCTGGCTGTGTGATGAGTATACGTGTGTTAGAAGTGCGACGTCGGCGTCAGTCTCATCCTCGCACTACGTTACACATTGGACGGCTGGTGAAGCTACGGCGAGCATGTGGAGACGTGGAAGACCCTGGAAGATGGTGGTGGTGGACGTACTCGAGGTTTCAAGGTACGCGTTAGTGTCCTTGTGCTGGTAAGTATTTCGTCGTATCTCTTGGTCGTGTGTGGGACGTTGTTACGTCACGACGCTTTAAAAGAAGACTAGGGTACGCCGAAGCGTAAAAGATAGGACGGGTCAAGATGGTCACATCGGGTTGGACGGTTGGAAAAGGTTAAAGGTGCTGTCGGGACTTGCTTCCGCTTTTCCGTATGAAATATTATTTGACAATTTACCTCTTATTTTCTCCTCTCTGCTTTCCTTTCTCTCTTCTCTTTCTCTTTTCGCACGCAGCCTCTTTCGCCTTTCATCCTGACTTCGACCGGGATTAAAATTCAAATCGAATCGTTCGCCAATCCAATTTGCCGAGTAAAATTAAGGTCGCTTGGAAAAAGGGTAGGAGTTCCTTGCGGCGAATACGGATTTTCTTGAGATAACCCACTGTTGAGTTTTCTCTGTGTCCTCATCCTTCAATCCTTACGTACCTTAGATTCCTAGTTAGATATTATTTTGTGTACGTCCGAAAGTTAATGTGTCTCTTTGAAACAAGGTCGATATCCACTCTGTAAGTATAATAGTGTTAGGTTATTATGCACCCTGTAAAAAGGGGTTACTTCACGTGTCGCTGTATTTTAATATTCTTGTATATGGAAAATATTCTTGGATTTTAGTTAATGAACTCGGTAACGTTATCGTTGACATAATTATTTGTAAGACCGATGAAACGGAAATTAATGACTACGTGTATATTTAGAATTCGCATTAACAAGTTCCCATATAGATAAGTGCATCGTATGCTGGCTATCTATTTTATAAGGAAATCCTAGCAAGGACCTTATCATTAGAAAGTTTACTACATGTCCTGGGTTCAAAATTATTCCAACTGGGGACTCAGGCCGGGTGGACTCAGGACTTCCGTTTCTATCTCTGTCTTTCTCATGGGCAGATATACTGAGCTCATGGGCACTCTCACACCCTATCCCCATCTTCTATCCGCTCCAGCCACTCGCGGCTTTTCCCGCTTCGAATTAATTAATTCGAACGTAGGATATTGCATCTGGTCTCAGACTGCGTCTTAAGCCGCTTATCCACAGGGAAGTCGTTTTACCGTGAAAGCTCAAAGTCGATGGACGTGAATTTACCTTTAGCTTTTCTGGACTTCGACGTCGAAGGGTATCTGTCTATATAGACAAGATGCCAGCTCTACTTGATCAAGCTCCTGAAAGTGGATACAGCAGCGACGTCGCAGATTCTAGTGTGATAAGGATAAAAAAGTATTAAAAAAGAAGGAAGTTTAAAAAACTTGGTGAAAACGGCAGAAAAGAAAAGAAATAAGGTAGGATCGATATATACAGTCGAAACGATCAGAAACGGAAGAGCCTTGAGGTTGGATAGAAGGGAGAATGGAAACGCGAATGACTATAGGGGATGGTAGTTGTAGGTAGGTAGTAGGCCGGGTTAGGGTGGGTCGTGCAAAAGTGTGTCTCTGTGGCACAAGGGGCGGCCTGACTCTCACCCTATCGCCCTACCCGCTGAAGTACTAACCTACCCCTCTCACCACGTCATTCAGTTGTGGGATAGGTTAGGGTTGTCTGATACGGTGTTGGGACGACTCCTCACCCTCGCTCAGCTTCACCCTCATCCTTCTCAGGGTGAGTCGAGGGAGGACCGGGACCAAGGGAGTTTACGACCCTCCGTTTCGAAGCTCCTTTCCTATTGGGGTAGGTTAGTTTGGCCCCATTATTATATCATGTACCGCCGCGTAACGTGGGGAAGCGGGATACCCTTGGAATATAAATATACGAGGGAGGAGACTCACGCTCTGCGTTTACATGATACTCGATACGTATACTCGATGCAGATGCATATACATGAATACTTACCGGCGCCTTATAGATTACACGTATAGCTGGTGGGTTACTTGGATATTATCAGTCTTGCCTCTATTGGCGCCGTTGATACTAGTAGTAGACCTAGTGACGATACTGGCGGCGTCGACTGCAGAAAAATGAAAAACTTTCCGGTAACGAGACGAGGAACAACGAATTCCGATGCGCCATGATACATGGCACTGGCGCGCTGCCAACCCTGCGTTGCAAAATTGTACCACGTCGCTAATGTAACCCGCAGGTTGCAATACTTATCCGCATAGCCGTCGTGGCGCTAGTTAACTACTTTATCCTCCGATTGTCCTAGCTATTATTACTAAGTGCTTAATCGCTCTATGCCCTAGGAGGCTCCTAGACGCAAACTAGTGAAATGGACAGTTGATTGGTCGCTGTATTTTTTTTTCTAATAAGGAAACTCCTCAGTGCCCTTTAGATAAATATTTATCTGTTACATGTTATCGTGGTAGATTAAGATGCTGATAGAGAAACGAGAATCGGGAGTATGTCGAGTGTATGCTAATGCATGGGGGCATCCCATTGGACCTCCATCCCCATCCACCACGCGTTCCTGACCTGGCGCTGTCACGACTTTAGAACAATGGCGTCGATATACATGTCTCATTTATATACACGTATTCCTCCCCCATACGTTCGCTTAGATTCCAAGCGTGGTGATCTCCCGTGGCTTTTTGCAGACCTTTGCAATCACAACGAGAATCAGAAAAATGTGCACGCTACCAGGAATTATCTTTAAAACTCGTAGACGTGCGTAACCGTAAGTACAAAAATGTGTTCATATATTTTTATATATTTTTCAAAATGTCCAATATTTTCTGAAAATATTTCAATAACGTCGACGTCCCTGTGTATACTTTACGTATATGATTTTCTGGTACAGTCACATTTATATACAAAGTATTCTCGATGTTGCAAACTCGAAAGAAAAAAGAGAGTAAAAAAGAAAATAAAATGTAACTCGAAGCATGTTTGTCCCTTTCAGCCATTCCGTAGCATCGACTGGCCACTTGGAAGTGGACATCGGACATTGGGGTCTTCTTCGTGGCATTCTAAGAATACTCGGCCACCCTTTTGCCCTCTGTTATATATCTATAGCAATAGTATCACGCTCAACGTGGTACCCCTACCATTTTTACTCCCTTCTTCCAACTTCCAACAACACAACCTCACAGACCCTTCGTTCTCCTATCCCAGCCCCAGGAACAACAGGGTACTCTTGGAGGGCTACGATTGGTAATAACGTGACCACTTAAGAACCCCCTTACAGTTCCTGGACCAATGAGGTATCACCCTGCAGCATAAAGCCTTCTTTATGTAATTTCAAATTTACAAAAAAAATTGTACCTGTCTTAAATTTATATACAAAATAATACATGCCGGAAGTGATTCGACAAAATGTTGGACTATTGAAAATCTAGATCTCAAATATTCAAAAGTCGCCCATCATAATATTTCTAATTTCAAACGGGACAATTGATATAAATTAAAATTGCAGAGAATGGAGGAACTCTAATAAGTTTTTTCATTGTCAATCCATCTTGTCTAACAAGTAAGAAAGGTACCCAGCTTAGGTACTATGAAGGTAGGTACTACTCAAATGGTTACTGAAGACTAAGAGAAATATATATATATATACATATAAAAGGTGTAATTTATTAGGACCGGAGGCGGGCAGCTCTGGTGCTTCTAGAGTGTAGAGTATACGCTCCAGGGGGGGGGGGGGGGGGGCTAGGAAGAAGAAAGGTATGAGAGGGGTACCAAGAGGTAACAGGAGAGGAGGGAGTTACAGATCTCGTTACGTACAAGAGTTCACGGGTCACGCGAGAATCGTGAACCCTTCTATACGTATAGTCGCATAGACGTTAACCAGTATGCGGTGAGGAAATGTAAAATCATAAAGTAGCATCACATATGAGAATCAAGTAATAATATTTAACTCATGTACCAAACAAGGTAATATATTTTGAAAATTTTCAAAATTTTGTATCACTTTCAAAATCAACCAGGGTATCTACCTAATGATATCCAACGTCTCGAAAATGGCATATGCAAACGTTGAATAATCTTATTCGACCAGCACCAGTAACTAGACGGAATGGCGTAGGTAGATCTAGACCAGGACGACATGGGTAGGTACCCAGGTACGTGGGGGACCTTCGCTGAAGGTGGATCGCTAATGTAACGCCGCGTTCCTGGAAGCCCTCCGCACGCTGAAATTAGATTACTGCGAGATTGCTCCTCTTCCTCTATCCGTACTGCCTGTGACGACCTCCCCTCGCATCCCTCTTCATCTTCTTGTTCAACTCCTGATAGGGTCTCCCTCTCTCCCTCTCTCTCTCTCTCTCTCTCTCTCTCTCTCTCTCTCTCTCTCTCTCTCTCTCTCTCTCTCACACACACACACACACACACAGATACCATTAGACGTACGAATCCTTGTCGTCATTTAATTCTATCCCAGTCTTTCTCATTCGTATCGACTACGTCACGCCTGAAAACCTACCTGGTGGCCCTTTAGCTGCGTTCCCATACATATATGTTAACGTATGTATATGACTATATATACTCAAACTCCACGCATTCATACGTAACAGATCGTGCACTGCGTTTTCTGTGGGATCGCATTGCCTCTATATCTATATATTTATATGTGACCAGTTTCCTCATTACGTATATCTATATATATTATTTATATACTATTCTCCATGTGCTATATACTACCGTCTATATGTATCACCTACGCAGCTCGTGGCATGCGGGATGTTGCTGGATGATACCGCACGCCATTTCTAGGAACTCATCCTGATGAATACTCTCTTGGCACCACGCATGCACGCACTCCTGCACTCTCACGCACGTATAAAGGAAATACCTTATGCACGTGGTATATATGTGTATATATATAGATATAGTATGCTCTCATAGCGGGATAAATACTTTTAAATGTAAATTAAGGCGAGTGTGATAGGTTATGTTTTCTTTTTAAAAATTATCAAAATTTGATTTTGACTCGTTAAATGGATATTAGTGGCTATTCTGCTGCTGTTTTTTTTTAGGAATTTTTAAATTATTGTATCTCGACTTGCAACTTCTGGTACTATGTGGGTGGAGTTGGATTTCTCAAGGAAGTAACGAAAATTAGAGGACATCTCGTCTGGTGGAACTCTCATTGCTATTCACGACCTTGCTAGCTTTATCATCGAGGTCAACCCCGAACATGGAAATTCCATGGGGAAATCGCTGGTTCTCGGGGAACGTTGCCTGGAGGAAAATTTAAGGTACGAGGTGATTAAAGATTCCGCGTTACTTCTAATGGCGACGTTACGAAATTTAACGGGTCAGCGAATCTACTGTGGTAGACAGTTAGAGACAATGGATGGTATATATTTTAAGTAGAATTGATAATAAATTTTTAAATAAATATTTTGGAAATTTTTATTTATCATTTTAATTAATTTTTCATAAAATTATTCCATTAACGTTACTATATCGCTTATTGTTAAAATTGTATTTTTAGTTAATGCTGATATTTTAATTGAATATTGAATGAATCACCCTAACGTAGCTGTAATGGTGATTCTTCAGTTATCAGCTTATCAATCTGCTGCCGTTTAACGAGCAGATTTTACTACTATGGTCGCGTTTAGCTGATTGAAGTTCTTAACGACCTGCATCATATATGCATTCATGTTCATCCTGTAGAAAAAATATTTATTCGTTAGAAAAGTCAGAGTAGTAAAGAAACAGAATTTTTCCAGTTTTAGGTAAAGTTTGACCTTTGATTAATTAATAATTATCAACTTGTGAACTCAGTAGATAATTGTATAATAATAGGCATTCATTTCGGGCCGTATTGTACCTTCCAATTCTATCTTCCATGTAAGGTCATTAGCTTGGCTGATTAGCGTCGTCACGTCTAATAAAGATTTTCATTAGCCGCCTATTTATTAACTACTCGTGACACGTGAGGTGCGGCGGATGCGTGTTACTGCATAAAAAGAATTAAAAACTAGATTAGAAGATAGGTAGATACACACAAAAGCCGAAGTCCCGTACGACGTTCTTGTCCGTATTGTCAGTGAAAATAAGCGTGTAGAAGGTAAGAATAAAATAAAGAAAAAGAAAAAAGAATACTAAGATATTCATGGCTACCATGCAATTTTGGGTAAGTTTTGAGAAACTCGTTTGGGCCCGAGGCACTTTTTGGCCCCTCCATCAGGCCTTTTATTATTATCCTACTGGCTAATTATCATATTACCCTTAATTAATTTAAACACTCCCTTACCGCTTCCCGAACATCTGTCTCAGAAAGTTTTTTTTTACTTGGTTATTTGTCTCCCTCTTCCATCGTTTCTTCTCATCGATTACTCACCACACTTCACTTCCGATACACAATAACCCTCGAGTAATGAGTTTGCAAATTTCCAATGGATTCCACGAAAGACCAACCCTTGCAGGCTCCTGTCATAAATTAGAAATACATTAAACATAATAATTCAAAGTGCTACGTCCTTTCAGCATTTAAACTCCCCGTCCTTCCCGCCAATAGGTAGCATCATCGGCGCATAAATGTGAACGCGCCGACCGTATCAGCGTGGCATGCAATAGCACGCGTATTAAAAGTCGGCTAATTTAAAATCAAGCGAAGATCTCGCAGACTGCAATCGAGCCGCAGCGAACCAGTCAAGAGCTCTAGCTGACTCACGATCTCCTCCATTGGCGTAAACGACAGGGGATCAAGCAATTGGTGAGAGGCAATCCGTGAGAAAATAGTCAGGACGCTACTGTCAGAAATACGTGAAATCGTTGATTGATATTCAATGTGAATGATAGACACTTACGTGTCCGATTTTCAATGCACTTCTTATTGTTGATTCGTCATTTCTTTACGTAGAACTAGAAGAAAACTTCACTAGGGAAATTACGTGTCGCTCGTTAACTACAAAAGCGTCTGCGAGAGGCACTTCAGTTTCCATGACGTAGCAAAGATTTCCTACGTTTTCTAGGTTAATGTCTACACTGGGGAGAGACGACGACAAGCAGCTTTGTCAAAGGGCAATGGGTGCGTGTAATATTGAACGTATATTTATTCCTTTAGAAAATTGTCTATTCATATATGTAGTTAAATGGTTGAACGTGATTAGTTGAAATTAAGTAACAGTCAAGTCAGTCATATGCTTATTATTGTTAGAGGTTATGTATGATACTTTTACATAGTTAATGTTAGACAGATTGTTGACGTTTCTAAAACTGACAGTTCTACTTGCACGAAACTTGAAATTTCTTATTGATCGAAGCCTTCTTAATTATCAGAGCCTATTGTGGAAAGTATTTTCTTCGATTGTGCTGTCAATTTTGGGAATCCCATAAATCGTAGACCATGAAACAGTTTCAGTGTCTATCAGTGTGCATAACGGTGTTCATGCCGGCGGCTACGTTTTATGCGTTTACACAATGCGAAAAGAGATCAAGGGAATAGAATCTTTGAAAGAAAGGACAGAAGAAAGACTCGAAGACACCTAATTACCCACATTTCTTTTGGTGCAAAGTCTCGCGCGAATAAATTCACCAATAATCCAAGATCGTCCGTTGCTTTTTCTAAAACCATTGACCAAACCGACGAAGAACATTCCTTTTCTCTTCTAGCTTCTTCGGATAATTGTCCCATCCGAGGTTATTTTTAGAATAACTTTTCAGAGGCCAACGTATAAGTCCGTTGAAAGACAGCCTGCATTTTATCAGTTTACTAGCCTGATCTAAATTTTATCTATAGGAAGTTATTGATGATCGTGAATTAAAAAGAAATATAAATTCCGTCACCTTGTAGCACGATTCAACATTCGAATCGAGCTAAGTAAAATACGTGATCGTGAGAATTCGCCTTTAGGTGAAAAATATAATTTTTTACCCTCTAAAAGTTTCACTGCACGTTGAATGACGTTAACGTCACGTTTCCCAAGCGGATATTCCAGTCACGATTTTTTTCATTGGAAACCGACCAAAACCGACCATAAAGATTGATTTGACCAATCTTCAATTTTGTGCTCGCGTTAGCCTTGTGGAACGAGACTAATGAAATTATCAACATAGGGTGTGTTCTGAAACTTACTGACGACAGTAATGCCAGTACTGTGATCAACGCTGTGTCCTTATTCACCCATACGCATCTAAGACAGATGTAATTACTTTTACAGCGCTGTCAGTGGATTTCGGAACACACCCAAAGACTCGTCGTTCGTATTCTTAAAGCCCAGTTCACTGGCCTAAACAATATCTATATATTTTTTCAGGTCTCGATCGAAGTAAATGCTTGATGATAGTACATGCATGGATCTGCGCACTACATATATTCAAGGAATTACACTCACTCTCCTGCCAATAACCGAATCACCATAAATCACTGGAGTAAATCGATAGCTCAACTTACTGGCCTATTACCGTAGTGCGGTAATAAAGCCGTACTGCTAACCTTATTGGTGTCGTCTTAATAACAACTTGATCCAACCTGAATAACAGAGGGAGTTGAGTTATGGGAGTTTAAAGCTTCACCCCGAAGCATAGCGCCACTTATGCACTGCATGTACTATGTATGAATGCATATATGCAGCTACGTACTTGTACACAGTAAGGAAGAAGAGGGAAATCGTACTATGACTTTACGTGACCCACGAAAATCGAGATCGTACCAAGTTCAGCTTCCAGTGGAAGGCTGTAATCGTTTAATCGATTATTTACTCAGTTCGTAAGATAAAACAATGGCGTTCCCAAAGCCATCAAGTTTATTCCCTGTATAATTTTCTCTTTACACCTATTGGAAAATCCAGTGTCTACAGAAGGTATGGTTGCATAACATGGGCTCTAGAGATACATTTTCAAGGCTTGCCTCAAACTCATCTTTTATCTTATGTTATATATAGAATACCTTTGCAAGGGTTTGTCATTGACCTATGAGAAGGGGGTTGGAATGGAGCACAGCTGGAGAAATACGGCGAGACAGAAATCCTCTTTATGCCGACAAAACGCTAAAGTACCTCGCAGAGTCAACAGACACATTCTAGAGTACAGTGTACGTACTAGGGAAGTTTACGGTTCTACCCCCTTTACTGGTACGTGAAAACTACCCCCCCCCCCCTTACCATACCTTTGGGCATTGTTGAAAATTTCCGGGTAATTTTTTTATCCCATTTTTTTCGTGCTACATTTTTCTAAAGTATGTGTATTTTTATGTACATTCTCATGTGTATTTTTATACTTTTTCACAATTTTATCATTCACAACGTATTAGGCTCGATGACTCACTGTTCGTCTGCAATCACTGATGATTTTACCATGGATTTATTTTCATTTAAGAGCCAAAGTTTTTCAAGCAATCCCTAAACGGTCGAATAGTTAAATGTCTTTATTTTCTATTTATACGAAATTCTAATTATATACATTCATCAATTAATTGCATAACGAAGTTTGTACAATAAAAAAAAATATGAAAAAGCTATTTAGTTCAAGTTTTTCTCTTAAATTTCTTTTTCTTTTTACTCCAGGATAATCGTACACGTGTACACGAGGTCATTGTAACATCACGTACCACCTAGACCGAAGAATCATTTTGGGTGGTTATCGTGGTACTATCTTTTCGCAAGCAGTGGCCGTGAAGTTACGAAAATGTTCGATTTGCAAAACGTATGGCTATATCTCAAATATTGAATGCAACTGCGACAAGCCTTAAATGCTACATTAAAGCGTACAAACGTACAATGTGGGTATACGGCGTAAATTGTCTCATGTTTTTCTTTTCTAAAACGCGAATTTTTTTGCTCTAATTTCTTTTTTCTCCTTTACTTCCACTTTTGTTGCCCCCGACTGGTACCAGGCGGCAATATGAGCGTTTCCGGCTTTTGGAGATTTCAAACTTACTGGAGTATATAAGCGTGTGCGGAATAGCTGAGGTCGAGCCGCAATGATGAATCCGTATAATTACGTAAGGAATATTTTCGATGAAAATTCATTTGAACGAGATATGTATTTATAGACAGTTCATGACATGGGTCGTTGCAGATATGAAAAAAATCAATGATTTGAAATTCAATCGTACACGAATACTACTTCGCGTCGATGATTCTGGTTATAGAGATTCACCGTGGTTTCCAAATACGAAATTCTACACTATTTTGTGCTCGATATACCGACGACACTAAAAATATTGTAAGCGGATAATAATGCCGTAATGCTCTCCCTTCATCAAATTTCGTTTCTACCGAGATTTTATTTTTCTTTAAAACACAACTTCCATGTATAGAATATGAAAAATCAAGAAATGTGTATATTTTTCGAGTTAACTTATTAATATATACTAATTTATAATTTCCAGGTGTACCAATGCCCAACGAGTTTCGAGAATCCCGAATAACAAATTATCGTCGATTCTTCACCATCCATAGCGGAGCTTTCCGCTTTGTGATTTCGTTTCGGTTCGATTGGATTCAGCGGCACTGCCAGCTGTGGTTATACAAGTCTGGTTAAGCAGTGCTGGTAATTCGAGGAGGTTCCAGTGCGTTACATTGCGTTGAGGTAACATTATTATCGGCAGAACTATAAAGACATCACGTCGGATCACGTCGGTCCAGAGACGGTAAGATCAGACTGTGATCCGCTTGCGGGGGAGTCAGAGAGAATATACTTCCCTTAGGATAAGGATAAAGATAAAGAATAACTAAAAGACGAAGAACAAGAAGAAGAACCTCAGTGCAGAAAGTCTCGGTGCGTGCAATGTGAAACGTGACAGAGGTTGGCCAGCCTTCCTCCGCCTTCCTAACAATACCCTGGGTCGTATGCCGCTTCATCTTCTTCTTCATTCTTCTTCCTTAGGTTCTTCTCCACCTCCTACATTTCAACGAACCAACCTCGTCCTCGTCCACCAGCCGACCTGACCGGTATACAAGTTATTGCATTCGCCTTCAGGAGGAATTTTCTCGATACTCCTGGACCAATGAGAACGAAATGACCCCTGATCATACTTGGGACCAAGTGACGTGACGTTGAATTTCTGGAAGGTCTAGTAAGAGCCAAGAATAATATATCGAATAATGGATAAATGAGATACAAGGTAAATTAGATAGAGTCACTGCGCGAGAAGCTACGAAGAAGATATCGTTGCACCATAGACAGTATAATCATCTATTACATACTAATTAAATTTAGATGATCCGATAGCGACCACTACATTTGGACCACCCCGTAGTGACTGTACCAAGAGGAAGGTGTACGATACCGACCCCCCTATCTTACCTCACGATCCTGATCACGATCACGCACGCACGTAGAACCGCCCACTGCGTCCTCGACTTCTTCTTCATCTTCTTCACTTGCAATACCACTCTACGTTGTTCCAGGTACCTGATCGGGAACGCACGTGCGTACGAGATCAATAAAACAGAGGTTTGATCCAATCAGTGTATAGTATAGGTATGCTAAATGTATCAAATTTAACTCACTTTGCTGATCTCATCCAAACTCTAGACTCTGCTTTATGGCTGGAATAAAATCATCCAGGATCAAGCAACGAGACTTATTACTTTACGCTGCTGGTGACCTCGGCTGACCTACGAACACTTCTGTGTACGAGACTAGATATACTCTGGCCACATATGATCGCTTCTATACGTGATATTTAACCGATACGTGTGTGCCTGGCTCTGAGACAGGAGCCTCTGGGACACAAACAGGACAGGGTCATCCTCGGTTCATAATTATTCTCTCGTTCCTCCACCCACGCAGTAGTTCTCATCCTCTTCACTGTCTAATTAGATACTCATCAGGTATTCACCGTTAATTCCTAATTATACCAATTAATTCGTTCGAAGCCAGATTGATGATGAACATCAATATACACTGTATCAAAATCATATATCAGTATATCACAAGAGCGTATTAAACAGAGATTCAAAAATACAAAACGGCGTATACAACGGTAATAGCTATATGAGAAAAGTAGCTTTTTAATCATAGAATCTGACGTAAGACATCTTCTTCGCTTTTCATGTTTTCCTGTGGAGGAGGTCCGAGTCGACTGAACGTGACATTCACGGCGCGTAATTTAATTAAATGCAGAAGGCAGACATGGAAAATGGGAAGAGACAGCGAGCAGGGGAGGAGGACACAAAATATATATAGAAGTGATCAAGAGATAGTACCCAAGAAGAACGGACTACTTTGCGTGGAAGAAGCTCGCGTTGACTAAGAGGCTCGTGCATCGAGGAGCCAGACCCTCCTCCACGGTAAGGTACGGTAAGGTACGGGTAGATCATTAGCCATGATTTGTTGTCGAGCAGGCTGCCCAATGACCTCACGGCCCGGAGCGTGAACTCCAGGGGAGTCGAGATCTCCGCACGATCATCGTATACCTATAGCTATCGACTTCTTGCTTACTATCTCTTTCTCTTTCTCCGTTTTTCACTCTCTTAAACCTAACCAATACTCTGTTCTCTTTAAAGTTCCGATTTTTTTCTCTTTTCATCCCATCATATTTCCCTATTGCTACTTACTGTTTGCATATATCATCATCACCTCAGCGTAATAAACCCTGAACGAAAGTCGATATACAACTATAACCCATAAATCACGCTCGACCCTGACGTATAAATATATTTAATAACGTAGATCAAGCATAAGACTTAATTAATATAAAAGACAATAGATTCGCTCACCTTGATTAATAAAAAAAAATTATCAATTTATTCCAAGGGTATCATTAATCGATATATCGATCAGGTCTGTCTCTTTCCCTCCTATACCGATTACCGTGAGCTCTGTCTCTCTCACGCTCGCTATTCAAACAATGAGAATGCATCTTAAACCGGAAGTTACGCGCGCTTCAGAGTATGCTTTCATTTAAATATTTATCTACGCATCTTTGCTTCCGTAACGGGACGCTGTTTTTTTTTCAGGGCGTCGATGAGTTAGGACGTGGTACTCGGCGTCGGGAATTCTGCTGGCTCTTGTACGTCTACGCGTCAACGGATTCCCATTGCATCCACTTCAAGCCGGTAACGTTTTAACGGATGACTACCATCCTCACGGAGAGAAGATCTAAGCATGGAAAGTCGGTCCAGGTATATCCGTGCATCCAGGTACATACCTATGCAGGTATGGTACAAAATATTATTATGCAAGAGTGTACTGCCGCCAGGAGCATCACAGCCTGGAGAATTACGAACAAAGGCAGAGTATAATTCCCAACGTAACTCGGGGAATGCCTTCCGTTAAGGTTGCCAGGAAGAGGGAGGGGAGGAGAATAGATACAGAGACACGTTTTCTCTCCTCTCTCCAGTCGGCAAGAACTTTTAAGACTATCGTTTAAGAGGAACGCTCTCCCCCTATTCCTCTCGCTGCGCATCCTCCTAGACGTCGCATTCCCCGGCATTGGAATATCCATACCAGACAACCGCATTGTTACCAATCGTGAATGGTCCATGACTCTGGTACCGTTGCGTGACCTATCCATCAGAATTCCATAGGCTCTGATAACGGCGTCGGTAGATCAGTCTGAAATGAAATTCACGAAATTAGCAACGCATAAAAATGAGATCAGTCAACAGTCATCCGGTTCAAGAATACTTTGAAACGACGAGTTCAATAATTACCATGAACAATTTGCTCAGCATCAAATCAATCTGTTAAACTATGAATCTCATTTCTATTTGATCAACTGTCTGAAGCCAGTCTTACAGACGATTAGCATTCCCACTTTGCGTCCATCCCTCAACCTGACACGAATACGTAATTATATAGATATATAGATATATATATGTCTAAGGTTCAAGGCGTTCATGGAGTTTCGGTAGGATATAATATACATATATGTGTGTATATATATACAAGACTAAACTTTAACCAGGCTTTCGTCCTGTAACAAGTCAGGCAGATGTCCAGTGCGTGAGTTCCGTCGCGGTTCGATGCTTCTCTGAACGAGTGAACTTTGTGGCCCGAGGGTGGTTCGAGGTAGTCAGGTACCAAGTACCCGGTACTGACTAGGTTGGCGTGGAGGTGGGTAGGTTGGTAAGCAGGCAGAAAGGCAACCTGGCAGTCAGGTATACCCAGTACCCCTTGCTCGCGATACGCGTTCTCGATGGGACCCAGGGCTCCATGGCTCTTCAGCTCACGCGGGACGCTGATCTGTGACCCGGATCCTCCCTACCTCAAGTCCGCTCCGTTGCGCCTTTAAGTACGACGGATACCTCTATACGCGAGCTGCACGCATCCATTGTAAAAATTCATTGGACTTTTATCGAATACGTAATTCTACGGTCAGGGTTCAGCCAATAATCTGGTTCATTCCGCGCAGGGTAACCGACTATCGAACCAGAATCTTTCTACGCTGCAATCTCTGCCTCGCAGGCGTTCCTAGTACGTTGCGAGTATGTACTACGGTGCAGTAGTACTACGGGAGTAATGCTGGAGACTGCGAGAGATATTGAGACAGAGAGACAGAGAGACAGAGAGACAGAGAGACAGAGAGACAGAGAGACAGAGAGACAGAGAGACAGAGAGA